>RJWM01011647.1:0-59275 GCA_004363535.1 Dasyprocta punctata | reverse complement strand
ATATGCACAATTCATAACTATGATTGTAATACTGAAATTACCATCACAGTGGTTTACAAAACTATTTTCTGTATACATTACGAGTATGTATTTTAAATATAAAATTTGTTCATCAATTTCTAAGGATAGTTTTCAAATTAAGCTTTTATAATTTTCAATTCATTTAGTTCTTATTTTAAAATTGCTTAATCAGTAGATGTTTATTAATATTGAAACTTGTGAAACTTATCAAAAATGTAACAGTCACATTGAGGACTAGTTATTAACAACAATTTAGTTTTAAGGTACTATATATAATCTAATTTACATTTCTTTTATACATGATAGAATGATTAGAGTTACATAATAAAAATTGTTTAACTCGACAGTAAAAAAAAAAAACCAGTCAGACTGGTTCTTTAAATTAATGAGTCAATCTAGTCAAAGTTAATGAAGTCAATCTAGAATCAATTGCAGAATATACAGACTCCATGGAATTTCCTGGGTATTTTCATCAAATGATTCACTACCTCAAGTCCCATGTCTTCAGAATTGCATCATCTAATACTTCAGTCCAACACTAAATATACCTGCCAGATGTTGCATATATACTGATTCAAATGATAACTAATACATTTATCTTTTACCTTTGACATTTAAAAGGAAAAAAAGAGCTCACAGAGCATATAATAACATTTGACTTAGTTTTTATGGACATAAAAACAAGTGTTTTACAAACTGCTATAAAAAATTTAAAGATGGAGTTTGATTCCTTGTACCAAAAAAAAAAAAAATTAAAGATGTAAGAATGGCTTTTTAGAAATGTATGAAGTGAAGGTATATATCCAGTCTTCTCAACAAAGTCTTGTGTTTTCCTCTAATATAACTACTATTCTTTGAAGATTCCATTTTACTTTTATTATCCCAGCAACAGTATAGCAAATGCAGTATTGTTTTTAGGATGTAGTCATGCTTAGATCAGTAAAGGCTGGAAGGACTTGGCATGAGAGATTATCCCAGCATGAATATATTCCAAACCTAACATTCCTAGCAGTATGTGTTAGTTTCTTGTCATCCTCCAGGATGATAGCTCCAGTAATTATCATTTTCTCATAATTGCTGCTTGGTCAAAAACCACTGAAGTAGATGGCCACAAAGACTACAAAAGAGCTACTATTCTAAGGCTAGAAATGGTGCCATTAATGAGGACAAAATTCATAATTTCAATTTCATTGCAATTTTTCTATAAAGAGAAATATTCACATTCAAAATGTCTGTGTTTGTACATATTAAGAGACAGTCATTTCCCTGCAGTTTCACATTTCTGAGCTTCACTTAGAGGTCATCCTGTGTGTTTGGTTTCTAAAGCATCTTTGCTTTGGTGTCATACACTTTTCCCTGCTTCCTTCCTTGCTAACTCCATATCTTATTCAGTATTTTGTTTTTAGTTTTGTTCTGTTTTGTTTCTGTTTTTCAGGCTGGTAATTCAAGCCAATTCTTTTCCTTGTCTTCATCCTGGATATTTACATTTGTTTTTCTTCCTTGATGACTAGTATTTTTCAGATTCTATGGTTAGATGTTTAAATAAGCATGTTTCTTTAAAGTATGTACTACAATTTATGCTAGAAGTGCTAATTATAAAGAATCCCAAAGATGTATGTGCAAGCCAAAACAATAATGCCATACTTTGGAGAGAAAATTTAAAATAAATATTAATATTTGATTTTTTTCTGTCTTAAAAATTTATAAAAACAGCTTGAAAGCCACTCTGCCAGGAAAATTAAATTATATAAACTGTGTAATAGAGAGAAGATAGAAGTTTTATCTAAGGACAGCAGCTGGCTGTACCATGATCCTGAGTCTTGTTCTTTCTCAGTTTTGCACATTCAGTGAAGCAATATATCAGGAAAAAAAAAAAAAAAACAAACAAACAAAAAAAAAAAACCTTGGGAAGAATTTCAGAAGTCTTTTGACAGCACACACACATGCGCGTGTGAACACACACACGCACTGGAAATGTACTGGACACCAATAATGTATTCAGCAGTAAATTTAATTAATATCTGATTTGGTAAATACTAGATATTTAAAACCAACTCATTAGTACTTGGATTAGCAGGATAAGTAATCATGTCTATTTAAATACTTGAGATTCTTATTTGTTTCCTTCTGAGAGGGACCAACAAGAATACTTTGTGGGAAACAAGTAAAATAAAAGGAGTCTACTAAATGAGTAAATAAAAGGAGCAACGACGTCTTTAACAATATCTATTTCCCCATTACTACACCCCTCAGATATCTACACTTGGGGAGTTTTCAGGGCATCTATGGAGACAAAAGAGGACACTAAATCTACCTCTCACCTTTCGCATTTTTGTTTCTCTTTCACCTCAAGGCTTACAAAGCCCTTGAACCTGATAATGAACTACTTTCCTCAGGAATGTATGTGATTTGATTTAATTTTATCAGAATAAAAAATAGGCAATAGAAAAAAGGGAGGCAGATCCTTTGCAAGAGGAAAGGGGACCAGTGGATAGAGAGAGGGGTCGGGAGGAGAGAGAGTAGGGAAAGGGGATGAAGGAAAGAATTCCCATGTGTCATGCACCAATGCCTTATAAGGAATGTAATCATTATGTACCACAAATACTAATAAAAAAAGAAGTGAAAAAATAAAAATAATCAAAACATACACTATAGGTAATTTCCTTAGAGATATCAAAACTAGCTATGCTATACATTTCTTTGAAATTCATAAAAGTGTTTTTATTTATATCTGAGCACCAGGAGTGAGGTCTATAAATGATTATTAAGCTATGATAGATGAGAAATGAATGGATAAATCACGCTAAATCAATTTCTTTCTCAAATAACAATTTTTGATACTTTTTTCGCTCTTCATCTAAACATTTACTTAATACGTATTTGATCCTTAAGAATGATTTATAATTTGTGATGTTGTTAAATTTCTCTGACAGCAATCATACATGTTATCTTTCCATATCTTACAAATCCAGAAAATTTGCACTAAAGTCAGTGTATTTGGGATTTGTGCACCCTTATTTCTCTGGCATAATACCTATATTCAGTCCCAAAGCACAGCAGTCAACTCAGCACTTGGGTCTGGCTTTTTAACATAACACTATTACCACATAATGTAATAATTTAGATTTCTCTCTCTCCGCAATAAACTATGACTTTGTCAAGGACAGTAATCATGATTTACATATTTTCTGGAACACAACTCTATCTAAAATCTGCTACATTGTTTGGAATAATTTAGCCAGATAATAAATGATTGTTAAATCATCTGAGTCAGTTACCCTTTTGTCACCACATGAAACATATGCATAGGTTATAGCTTTGCTTGAGCGATCCAGTTCAAATATATAGCTTCCCCAGAATGCAAAACATTTGGTTAATTTGGATGAGAAAAAGCCACGAAGTTGATATTGTGGATGTAAAGTTGCCAGTTTGCTCTCCACTTTTTTCCTCCTTCATAAAAGATGTTCTGACATTATAAAAATAGAAATAAATATTACTGTGTAAATTGGAAGCTAAATCAGTCTCCTTTTCCTTTCCTTCTTTAATCTCACTCAGCAAATTGACTTGCCTTATTCGGAAATGGATCTGCTATAAAAAATATTACCAGCTTTACAATGATTCTGAAATCTCATAAATTGCAATAATTAGCATGACCTCCCTTCATAATTCAATTGGTTCCAAAGAAACAATTTCTTATAATAGATTCACCTCTATTATCCCTAATAACACTAACCAGGCAAGACTATAGATATCATTATGAGTTCACTGCTTTGTCCATAAGCATTCATTCTTTAAGTTGAATAAAGAGATATCAGATAGCCAGGCATAAGATTACTTCTTGCAGAAAAGAGTCCTTTCCTCCTTTTCTTGCTTTTCAGACCTCAGTAACCTAACTATGATGTGCTATTTATCACGTATATTTACTGTTTCTCCCTCTCTCAAGTAATTGCTTTGCTAAAAGTCTACTGCTGTTATTATCCTCAAATATTTCTATTTATCTTTAATAGTTCCCTTTTCATCCTATTTCCAGGACACTTATAATAATAGTAATTTATTATTAAGCTATTAAAAATAACAGTATTTAGGATCAGCAAGTATAACAATGATAATTTTTCTAAGAAAGAAATAAAGGACGTTAGCTTATATTACCACCAACATTCCTTCTTGTTTTAATATTTTAGGACCAAAAAGCAACACAAATTGTAGTGCTACATCACGAGACAAGTGTCACACTTACAGATCCCTTCCAGAAGGCCTGTATATTAATCATAATGCTTTTGACCACAGAGCTCTGCCCACGTGGCTACCACTGACTGGCAGGAGCCAGCACAGGATTTCATTAGTTTTAGTTGAACAGAACAACTCTGTTAAATCCAGTGGCTCAGCAATTCATTTGGCATGAGCCATTACAGAAAACTGAGATGGCTGTTAGTGTCAAGAGTCATAGAGGACCCATAGTACAATAATAGCATAACCAGTAAATGGAAGCCCAAAGATGTCAAAATATCTAAGTTTCAGTTCACTCAAGCACCTTGAAAAAATTCCAGTTTTCTATGGGGCTCATAAGGTACCTACAGAATTTCTATATTTTTATTGTTGTACTATGTAGTGTTTGATCCTGTGTCCCTCCCAAGGACTCGTAATTTGGATGGGGCTGAGTCTGGAGATCGTGATCGGTTTGTTGTGTAGCACTGGGATTGGTGGTGTGAGTGCTGCACCCGCCCAGGGCTGGAGCCGACATACAGAGTAAGGTGGGAGGAACACGGTTCTCCCCCTCTCTCTCTTTCCCGGGTTCGCGCACCTTGCTGTTTGGCAGCCACCATGAATGGTGGCCCCACCACTGTCATGCTGCCTTGGAGCCATCTAAGTACAGACTGAAACCCCGGAGAAACTGTAAGAAATAAACCTTTCATTCCCTCATTTTGGGCGTCAGGTATTCTCTCTCAGCAACCAGTGAAAAGTAACTAAGACACACTACAAATGTTAAATTTGAGGTATTTTGAATATGCTAACATGCTGTGAAGTAAACATGCTGTATTATTGATTTTCAATATATTTTTAAAATATATCACAATAGAAGACATAAGTATATAACTTTTATTTTTAGTTACTTAAAATATCACATTTTCATGACTTATCTTTAACAAATTTTAGACGATTTTCTCTTTAAACTCATAATCTGTAGAGTTTTAAAAATAATAGTCAGCTAATTCCAAATAAATAGTAAGAATATACATAAATACTTCATGAAAATGAAAATAACAAAATGCTTTTATTCCTTTTAGCTTCCACATAACCTACGTAGCTGTACAATGAGTTAATAATCTGAACATACATGCATTTTATTTAAAAAGAAAATATATGTGACTATGGTTTTCTTCAAGGGTTTCTAAAGAATTATTTTATTTGTTTCTAATTTATTTGACTTTGCCAGTCTCTCTTAATTTCTTCTAGATCCTCACAAAAACAAATGTAGTTAAAGACACAATAGTGTAAAGGTCATGTTTTTCTGTTTGGTTACAGAACAATAAGCCTTTTATAGAAGGAAGAATATGTGTGTGGAAAATGAAGAAATGCCCCTGTACTGTAATTTTTTGGTGATTGCATAACATTAAGGTTTTAAAAAGTAAAATTAGAGTAACAGGAATGAAATATTTGAAGATATTGAACTTTATTGAGTTTCATGCATTACAAGATAATAAGTGCATAAAAAGCAAAAATAAGCCCAAACTAAGTGCATATTGAATAATACTGCCCCCTGAAAAAGTTACACATACAAAGATAAGGGCATCTGGAATAAATAACATAAACTTACTGTTTTTAAATTTCCCTAAGCATTTCTTTTTAAATTACACATTCGAAAGTATTTAATTCATAATTTTAGATGACTTTCCAGAGCAGAAGAGCCATCTGGAAATAGAACGGTGAGGATACTGAAGTGCATTCAAGAAGTGCATTTTTCTTTACTGAGCGCATGAACTCTGAATTAATAGCAAAATTAAGAAGAAATGGCCATGGGTAAATTCTTGCCCTGGTAAGCGTTCTTTCCTCATCATCAAAAGTGTAAATAAATCTTGTAAGTTGCCAAAAAGAGAAAATAAACTAGCGATATGGGAGAAACAATCTCGAAGTTCAGGACTGGGCCAGGACCTTTGGATCCACGCTGCCGCCCTCGCTGTACAGATTGTCTGGAGCGTGCGCGCTGCACCAGGGTGCCCACTGCCTCAGCCAAACCCGAGAAATGAAGCTCTGGCAACAGTCCTAACCACAACCCACGGCCCGGCACGGCAATGCCTCTTTTACGATTTAAGAGAATGTGGTTCATTTTCAGGTTTTTCTCTTAAACTGGCATTTCTATCCCATTTGATGTATAAAAAAAAATCTCTCTGCAATTAGTATGAATGCCAACTTTAAATGCCGTTAAGTGTAGTATTTTAACAAAAAGTATTCCACATGAAGGTAACCTCCATTTTTAAAATTATTATTTATTACTACATAAAAGAAATTTAAGCCTAGATATTTTTTCTTTAGAAGAAAGTTTTGTTAGTGTTTTTGCTTCACTGAGGGGATTCAATTTAGGCCCTCCCATATCAAGTAAGTATGCTCCCTTAGCTACACTCCCATCCCTGAATTCTGAGTCTAGTAGTTCATATTAGTCTATTTTTCTTTTTTAAAAGAAAAAATATTTAATCTAATTTAAGTGTTTTGCTTGATGTAAAACTTAGTAAATGTACTTAAGTAAAAATAGTAACATACCTGGAATTACGTTTCGCCTATGACTTGGACTTTAGAATCTAAATGATTTCTCTCTCTCTCTCTCTCTCTCTCACTCACTCTGTGGGTCTCTCTCTGTCTGTCTCTTGCAGGCATGTATTTCAAAGATTAGAACTCATTGCTATTGAACATTATCATTTAAGTGTCTCTTCCTTCTTGCTCATATGTGAAATATGATTATTGAGTCTATATTTGGCTTTACAGTTGTGTATACTGCGCTTAAGTAGCTGTGCCTTTGAATTCATACTATTCAACGCTATGACATTCTGTTCCTCCTTATTGTCACAAGAAACCTCATAAAGAAGCCTCCTCATTTGTGGAGTGCTCTAAACCAATTCTGGGATGAATATTCCATGGCTTTTTCACTCCTGGAACACTATATTCCAGTGAACTTGAACTTTCTTCTACATATAGTCATACTCTGGATCTTTTCAGCATATAAAAATATTAATTTTGGCATCTTATTCTGGTTTTCCTACTGATACTTGTTTCACTGTAGCTTATTCTCTACATAGTCCTCAGAGTAATAGCTTTGAACCATAGTTTAAATTTTATCCATCCTCTCTTAAAAAATCTCAAATAATTTCATATCATGCTGAGGATACAACACAGACTGTTTCTCAGTAACCACAGTCCATGCAGTTTCTGCTCCTCGATTACTTATCTAAATCCTCATCCTGTGTCTCACAAATGCCTTCAGATGTCCTTTTCTTAGGCTATTCTTTAGTCTTGTTAGATAGATCCCTGTCTGTCACTAAGCTTCTGCATCAGCTAATCATAAACTTGAAACTCTTGCTTTGTTTCATTACTTCTTTTGTTCTCTGTTGAAATATCATCCCCTCAGAGAGGTCTCTAAATTAGAATTCTAATGTTCCTATTTCTTATCTGCTTTACTATCTTCTAAAAATCATTTAGTATTATAAAATATTTATATCTATTTCTAAAATTATTTATTTATTATATTATGCTTCTATTTGGGCCAGGGATATAGCTCTGCAGCATAAGCACTTGCCTGGCAAGCACAAGTCTTGAATTTGATTCCCAGTACTGGAAAAAAAAAAAAAAGAATGTATTATGCTTCCATTTAAAGGCAAAATTCTATAAGAGCAAGCATTTTATTCCTATGTCTCACTGGTCTACTTTTAGCACTGAGACTGTCTAAAGTGAAAGAAAAAACTGTAAAATGCAAAAGAAAGAAAAAAGGAAGCAAGAAAAGAAGGAAGGAAAGAAGGAAGAAGGGGAGGAAGGGAGAAAAGGGAAGGAAGAAAAATTGTTCCTGGAAACACCTCCTCTCCTTCCAGCTTATTCATACCACTATTGTCCCAGTGGTCAATTCCCAGCCACATCTGAAGTTTAATTCAGAAGTTTTCTGTGTGCAGCTCAGTTCACGGCACATCATTTCAGTACTGTGGCCGCCAACAGCAGTTCTCCTATACTATGGATGAGAAGGGAAAACAAAACAAAACAAATAAACAACTAATTTTGAATTAATGTTATAATTTTATTTCATTATTGTACCAACAAAACATATTGTAGAGAACATGAAAATCAAGCAGATTTCATTATTTTAAATACTTAGAAGATAGAATTGACATAACTTGGTAAAAGCTAAACTATGGGGAAATGGAAGCAGAAAAGATAGCTTGCATTGTGACTTAGGTGACTAGAGGTGTGTGACCTTCTCTAACAGAAGGAAATGAAGAGGATCAGATTTAAGATAGAAAAAACTCACAAACACTAGTCTGTTTATATGATTTTTTGCCTTATTTTCAACACAACCTGTACTATTTAAAAAGGCATTTTATTAGCTTGACCTGAATATATACTTATAGGAAACTGACAATTTCTGTGTGACTATTAAAGATATGGGCATGCATTAATTTATTTAGATGAAAGTGGTCTTGGGAACTTTTCTCTCATTGCTGAGACAAAATACCTGACACCAACAACTAGGGAAGGAAAAGTTTATTCAGCTCACAGTGTGTGTGGTTTCAGTCCATAATCAGCTGGCTCCAAGGCAGAGTGGCATGGCACAGGGGCAATACTTCAAGGCAGCAGAAGACAGCAAAAGCAACAAGAGCAAAAAGGGGTGGGAGAGCCAGCCTCTTTTCCTTTATATTGTAAGCAGGATACCACCCCCTGGGGTGGGTGTAGCACTCATACCACCTCCAAGCTCCCTCCTCTTGCACAGGCTCAGGATGTTTACAAAGTGAGGACCTCAGCCCCCTGCTGTGTCACTTAGTTAAACTTCTAAATTTCTCAATGTGACACAATGAACAACATTCTAGGGTGGTAAGGGCATGTCCTCTACAGCCCAGGATGTAGAACTGCTGAGTTACTTAGTTAAGCTTTTAGATTTCTCAAGTTGACACAATGTATCAACCATAACAAAGATAGAGTAAGATAGGCAGATAGTCCAGCAGCTCTAGGATTCCCCAAGGTTCTGCTACATAATGGGTGTCAAAGACATACAAGGTAATCTGAGGATAGCATTTTTCGGAGAGGTCGGCTCAAATGATGGCCTCAAGGAGACAGAGTGAACCACATTACATGCTGATGAGAGGAAAGATAAAGTCTGAAAGGGTCAATTGGATACTGTGACATAGAGGTCTTGATATTCTCAGACAGAGCCCTTTCAGGAAATGGTGATGGAAGATACCAGAATATTTAGGGTTAAAAATTGAGTGGTAGGGCCAGGGATACAGCTCAGCAGCATAGCACCTGCCTGGCAAGTGCAAGGCCGTGAGTTTGAGTCCCAGTACAAAAAAAAAAAAAAAAAGGCAAGTGAGAAAACCAAAGTGTCAAGCATTGTATAAATTGGGCATAGGAGAAAAGATAATTTTCAGAAACCAAATCACACATAGGTTTATTGGCTTTCGGTAAGAAGAATGGTACCTCCTATGTTGTATGCTAAGAAGAGGTGTTGTGCAGGTGTAGGTAGATTTACAGGCCTGTCAGCTGGGTAAAGAGGAAGTTACTGTCTATTGATCTTAGTTGTTACAGAAGGAGAGAACAATTCCTCCTTATGAGAGTAAAGAGTGTGATGTGTAGAAGTGGTTGGTAGTGAAGTTCTAGTTCAGGAGAGAACGAAAAAAAAGCTTTCACTACTCACAGAGAATTTGAAAGTAGTGGACAACAGATGCACAGGGCTGCAAAGAAGCACGGAGTGAGTGCAGTACAGAGTTGAAAGCCCATTTCTTGAATTAAGACACATTTATCCATCTTCACTGCCAGAAATCTACTCCAAGCTACCTTATCTTGTCAGAACTACAGCAACACAGGAGGTGGCCTCTCTGTTTACTCCTAATTTGATCTAGCCTGTAAAATATATGCAAAACACAAATCAGAGATGTTGCCAGTTTAAAATGCTTATCAGTTTCATATTAAAATCAAGTCCAAAAATCTTTAATACAGACATTATGATCATAAAATGCATTATCCAAACCAGGAAACTTCTGATTCTAACAGAGAGTGGCATTGATAATTATACTGGAAAAACTAATGTAAACCAGTACCTTCCTGGGAAAAAACGGGGCTAATTATAGCCTTTTATTTTTACAGATTGCTTGTTTTAACATCCCTGGTCTTTTTCACATCACTTTATCCTAAAGTCTCTCCTATCTGAACAGTTCTTTGGGTTTTCTGAAATCCCTCTCACTATGAGCATTTTCATTTGCTATTCCATTCATGTAACACTTGTCTCTCCCCTCCATCCCTTGCTGTGGAAATACACTACAGCTGCAGTTTTTAAAAACAAAAGTTTATTATATATAAAGTTGCACTGAAAGAAAAGTGCAGGTGAGCAGTACCTGTCAGGACTTGGACCAGCAAGTCATACTATTTAAGCAGCAGAAAACCAGGCATTCACTATTATGTAAGTATAGTCAAATCATCTATAAAGCAAAGCCCACCAGAATCACAGAAGACTTCTCAACACAAACACTTAAATTGAGGAGAGCTTGGGGAAAAGTATTTTAAGTTCTCAAAGAAAACAATTTCCAACCCAAATTGATGTACCCTGAAAAACTGTCTTTCAAAATCAATGGAGAAATAAGATGCTTCCATGACAAAGAACAACTGAAAAAATTTATGACCATGCAACCAGCCTTCTCAAATGTACTGAAGGATGTTTTAGAATGAAATAAAGAAGACTACAACCCCAAAAACACCAACAGAAAAAATGCACCAGGCATGACCAGCAATTAAATAGAGGGGAAAGACAGCGAACAACAAAAGGAAAATAAAATGACAAGGATAAGTCAATACATATTACTTATAACCATGAGTGGTAATGGTCTCAATTCATCAATCAAAAGAAATAGACCGGGAAAATGGGTCAAGAAAATATCCAACAATATGCTGCATACAAGAAAAACATTCAATTAAAAAAGAAATACATAGACTGAAAGTCAAAGGATGAAAACAATGCTCCATTTGACAGGAACCAAGAAAAAAGCAGGAATGGGTATTTTATTTCCAAACAAAGTGAATTTCAAACCAAGATTGATTAAGAGAGATGAAGAAGTTCACTACATCCTTGTAAAGTGAACAGCGCAAGAGGAAGAGAAAACAATCATAAATATGCAGGCATCAAATACGAAAGCATCAAACCATATAAAACAAATATTAATGTACATGAAAAATCAAATAAACATTAATATAATTGTAATGGAGAATCTCAATATTCCATTGTTAGAAATAGATCAACTAGACAAAACAATAAAGAAATACCAGAAATGACCCAAACTTTTGAAGAAATGGATGTAGTAGATGTCTATAGAGTGTTCCACTCCACAATATTAGAATATACATTCTTCTCAGCTACACATGGGACTTTCTCCAAAACAAACCACACATTAACTCATAGAATATGCTTAAGTAAATCCAAAGGAATTGACATTCTCCCATGCATATTATCATACCATAACACAATGAAATTGGAAATCAATGGCAAAAAAGCATAAGAACTTCATAAACACATGGAAATGAAATCACATCCTCCTGAGTAACCAATGAATCATAAAATTAAAGAAGAAATAAGATAGTTTGTACAAGTAAATACTAAGGTCAATATAACATACCGGAACATGTGGAACATAATGACAGCAGTCCTATGAGGGAAATTTATAGCAGTGAATTCCCATATCAGAAATACAGAGCAAGCTCAAACAAATAACCTAATGTTGAACTTCAAGCTTCTAGAAAACAGAAGAGAAAGTCAAGTCCAAAGCACATATAAGGGGGAAATTATGAAGATCAGAGCATAAATTAATGCAATGCAAACTTAGAAAATAATACAAGGAATGAATCAAATAGTTGATTATTTGAAATATCAAATAAAATTGACAAACCATTAGCCAATTTTATCAAAACAAGAAAAGAAAAAAACTCAAACCCATGCAATTAGTAATGAAAAGGATGAAATCACAACAGATCCTGCAGTCATGGATATAGCTCAGAGGCAAAGTGCCGATCTGGCAAGCGCAATAACATGAGATCGATCTCCAGTACCAAAAATCAAAACAAAACAAAGAAACCAAAAAAAAGAAAAAAAAAACAAAAAAAAAAACACCAAAAAATGGCATACAACAGTTCCTGCAGCAATTGAGAAGATCATTAATACCTACTTGGAGAAACTGTATTCTAATAAGACAGAAGACAGAGAACAAATAGACTCTTAGATACATATGAATTACCCAAATTAAATCAAGAAGATATAAAAATGATAAATAATCCAATACCAGTTAATTAAATTAAAAATATAATTAAAAACTTATGAAGAAAGAGAAGTCCAGGTCCTGATGGATTCATTGTTGAATTCTACAAGAAATTTAGAGAAGACCTAATGTTACTACTTATCAAACTCTTCATTGAAATTGAAAGGACAGCAATACTCCCAAATTTGCTCTTGGAAGCAAACACTACGCTATTATCAAAATCAAAGAAAGATCTAATGGAAAAGAGAACTATAAACC
Organism: Dasyprocta punctata; assembly: GCA_004363535.1. Classification (NCBI taxonomy): domain Eukaryota; kingdom Metazoa; phylum Chordata; class Mammalia; order Rodentia; family Dasyproctidae; genus Dasyprocta; species Dasyprocta punctata. The sequence continues at coordinate 46,505 of RJWM01011647.1, read as the reverse complement.
AATATCCTGAAGGTACCGATGATGCAAAAATTCTCAGGAATATACTGGCAAACAGAATGCAGCAAATTATGAAGAAAATTATACACCATGAACAAGTAGAATTCATACAAGTGAAGAAAGGATTGCATAACATACACTAATCACTAAATGCAAGACAACATATCCACAGAGCCAAGGATAAAATTTCTGTGGTCATTTCAATAAATGCAGAAAAAGAACCATTTGAGAAAGACTAGCACCAATTCATGATTTTAAAAATCCTACACGAAATTGGAATAGATGATCTTTATTTCAGTCTGATAAAAAATCCATCTATGATAAATCAACAGCCAAAATCATACCAAAAGGACAAAAACAGAAAGTATACACTCTAAAATCAGAAACAAGACAAAGATGTCCACTGTCACCACTTATATTCAATGTGGTTCTGGAAACATTAGCCAGAGCAATTAGACAAGAGAAACAAAACAAAGATAGGAGATGAAGAAGTTAAATTATCATTATTTGCAAATGACATGATATTCTACATGGAAGACCTCAAAAACTCCACCAAAAGACTTCTACATTTAATAACCAAATTCAGTACTATAGCTGGATACAAAATCAACACTCAAAAATCAAGAATACTCCTGTACACAAGTAAACTCACTGAGAGACAAATGAGAGAAATAAAACCCTTCTAAATAGTATCCAAATAATGAAATACCTGAGTATCGATCTAATGAAGGAAGTAAAAGATCTTAACGTTGAAAACTACAGTACTCTGAAAAAGGAGATGGAAGAAGATATCAGAAAATGGAAAGATATCCCTTGTTCTTGGGTAGGAAGAAACAATGTATTGAAAATGGTCATACTACTAAAATTGTTATTCAGATTTAATGCAATCCTAATAAAAATTCCAATGGTATATCTCATAGCATTAGAGAAAACACATATAAAATTCATTTGGAACTGCAAAAGACCTAGAATAGCAAAAGCAATTATGGGCAACAAAGGCAAGGCAGGGTATATCACATTCCTTGAGCTGAAATTATACTACAAAGCTACACTGATAAAAAAATTAAAATAAAAGACCCGATGATAAGGGGAATATATCAGAAGATGTAGAAACAGTTCCAGATGTACTCAGCCACCTTATCATTGACAAAGCTCCAAACATGTTCACTGGAAGAAATATAGCCTATTTAATAAATGGTGCTGGAAAAACTGGCTTTCCACATGCTGAAGGCTAAACCTAGACCCATATCTTTCACCAGGCACTAAACTAAAATCAAAAGGGATCAAAAATCTAATTATTAAAACAGAAAAGCTAAATATACTGGAAGGTCTAATAGGTAGAACTCTTGAAGACACTGGTGTAGGCAGATTTAATGAACAAAACCCCAATCACATAGAAACTATCACAATGAATCTGCAATGGAATCTCATATTATTATGAAGCTTTTGCACAGAAAAGAAACCACCACAGAGTGAAGAGACAACCTGCAGTGTGGTAGAAAATTTTTGTCAGCTGTACCTCAGAAAAAGGATTAATTGCTAGAATACATAAAGAACTCAAAAAAATTCAACCTCCCAAATTTGAAAAAACAATCCAAAAATGGGCATCTGTAACGAATAGACACTTCTCCAATGAAATAGCAAGAGCAAATAAAAATATGAAAAAATGTTCAACAGCACTGTTCATTCAAGAGATGCAAATTAAGACAATGCTAGGATTCCATCTCACTCCATAAAGAATGACTATCATCAAGAAATCAACCAATAACAAATGCTGGCAAAGCTGTGGGAAGAAAGGAACCCTTTTCCATTGTTAGTACAAATGTAGACTGGTGCCACCACCATGGAAATCAGTGTAGAGATTCCTCAAGAAAGTAAAACTAGAGTTTCCATTCAACCCAGCTATTTCCTTCTTGGAATCTTCCTGAAACAAAAGCATCATATCACAGCGAAATACGCACACTCATATTTATAGTGGCACAGGGTATAATAGTTAATCTTGAAAACAGTACAAATGTCCAAAAACCAATGAATGGATAAAAAAGATATGGGTTTTTTTTAATACAATTGAATACTACTCTGCCAAAAGGAATGCAAAGTTTGAGACATTTCTAGCTAAATGGATGCACCTTGAGACCATACTCTTCAGTGAAATAAACCAAACACTTATATGTGAATATCATATGGTTTTCCTGGTGTGAGAAACAGAAAGTGTAAATGAGGACCAAAATGTATAATTAATCCCAGCACTTGGGAGGCTGCAGTAGGTGGAGCATTGTGAGTTCGAGGCAGGCTTGGGCTACAATGCCAGCACAATGCTGGCCTGAGCTACATAGTGCGACTCTGCCTCAAAAAACTAGGGCTGAGAGTTTGTCTCAGTGGCTTAAGCACCTGTCTGGCAGGCATGAGGCTGTGAGTTCAATCCCCAGTGCCAAAAAAAAAAGTATAAATAATATTGGAAAGTTGGAAGAAAATGTTCAAATGAGGAGGAAAATAAAGGGGGGGGGGAGGAAAGAAGGGACATCAATAAAATAATAGAAGGTAAAAATGGAAACAAAGCTTTTGTAAATAAAGAGGGTAAAGGGGGTTGAAGGAAGCAGAGGAAATGAGAATAAAGAAGCAAGTTATATCATTTGCAGATACAAACTCCTTATGATGAATGCTATCATTATGTATATCTAAAATGTACCACTAAAATAAAAAGTAAAAAGAAAATAAAATTAGATAAAATCAGAAAGTAAGTTGCTAGACACCAATAAACTATTTTTGTCATGTTACCCTCAGATGTGATATTTTCTATCCTTATTTCTTCTTATTTGGTTTTTTAGTGTAAAATATTGAGTTGATCATGTCATTTACCTGATTGTTCAAAAGATTAAATAAGACAAAATATGTATTTTTTTAAATTTTAGAGTTGCCATTGTATTGTACCAAAGCTCTGTATTAAGAAATTTACATGGCTCAGAGGCAAGATTCTGGTGGTGCCACACTCGGGGGGCATACTCTGACTAGCTGGCTGGGTCCCGGAGGTTCTGAACTCCACTCAGCCAGGCATAAGGCCCCAGTGCCACACTCTGGGTGTGTGTTCTTGATAGCTGCTTGGGTGACAGAGGTTCTGAACTGCACCTAGCCAGGTGCTAGGCTCCAGTGACACACTGGGGGTATATCCCTGCTAGCTACCTAGGTCAAAGAAGCTCCAAACTCCAACCAGTCAGGTGAAAGGCCCCACCACCACACCCCTGGTGCATCTTTGCTAGTTACCTGGGTGGTGGGGGTTCTGAACTCCACTCAACCAGGTTCTAGGCCCCAGCAACACACTCCGGGGGTGTACCCCTGCTAGCTGCAGGGAGGATCCAAGCTCTGTTCAGCCTAGAGTCCCAAAGCAACCCAGCACAGTACATCAAGGGAATAGATGGCCAGTCTCACAGGGCACAGAGCACACGGCCTCAGTGCAATAGTTCGGTGTGTGCCCCAGTTAGCCACAGGGATATTGGAGGATTGAAGCTCTGCCCAGTGCAGCATTCCAGTGCAATTCATTGGGAGGCTGCCTGGCCAGCCACACAGGTCCCAGAGGAAAATGACAAAACAAAAGAAGATACAGTTTCATTCTTCCAGTCCACCGAGAACAAATCCAAGGGACACTGAAATGGAAGACACTGTAAATTGCACAACTGAACTTTCTGAAATAATAGCAACCGAAGTAAAGAAACAACTTCATGGAACTATAGAGGAAGTTAGAGCATAAATAATCTCTCAGGTAAAAAAAATGAAATGACAAACATCATGGAAGAAATGCAGGGGGTATCTAAAGAAGACCTAGATAAAAAAAATAGAAGAACTTAAGAAAATGATGGAAACTTTGAATGAACAAAATAAGACAGAATTAGAATACATGATACAGATTCAAAGGGATATTCAGGAAATTAAAAATTCCATTGAAAGTTGGCAAAACTGCTTGAATGAAGCTGAAGATAGACTCTCAAAACTTGAAGACACCATGGAAGTTTAGGAATATGAAAGGAAAGACCTCTTAAAAATAACAAGGAACCAGGAAGCAACATTTCAACAGCTGAAAGATGATGCAAAGAGAAACAATATAAGATTGATAGGCACCAATGAAAAAGTAGGGGGGTCAACAAAAATGACCTGTGAAGACTATTTGCAGAAATAATAGCAGAAAATTTTCCAAATATGGGAAGAGAATCTGATACATACATAAGTGAGGCATACAGAACCCCAATTAGCCATAACCAAAACAAATCTTCACCCAGACATATAATAATTAGGATATCAGAAATTCAGCCAAGGAATAGAATACTAAAACCTTTAAGAGAAAAGAAACAACAGGTCACCTATGAAGGAAAGCCTATCAGAATCATGACAGACTTCTCAACACAAACCTTCAAGTCAAGAAGAGCTTAGAGTGAAGTATTTCAAATCCTGAAAGAAAACAACTTTCAACCCAGATTGATGTATCCTGCAAAACTGTCTTTAAAAATTGATGGAGAAATAAGATATTTCCATGACAAAGAACAACTGAAGAAGTTTATGGCCACCAAACCAACACTACAAAGAGTACTGAAAGGCACTCTAGAAAGAGGCAAAGATAACTACAATCCCAAAAACAACAGCAAAAGAAAACCACTACATAGGGCAAACAATTAAACAGAAATAGTAGAAAAACAACAACAGAAAGATAATATGACGGTGATAAGTCAGTACATATGAGTTATATCCATCAATGAAAATGGTCTCAACTCACCAATAAAAAGAAATAGACTGGCAGAGTGGATTAAGAAAAAAAATCCAACAATATGCTGTGTACAAGAAACACATTTAACTCAAAAGGAAACTCACGGACTAAAAATCAAAGGATGAAAAACAATATTCCATGTAACAGGAACCCAGTAAAAAGCAGGGGTAGGTATTATGCTTGCAGACAATGCAAACTTCAAACCAAAAATGATCAAAAGAGATAAAGAAGGTCATTACATACTCATTAGGGGAAAACTTCAAGAGGAAGAGATGACAATCATAAATACATATGCACCAAATATGGGAGCACCCAACTATATAAGACAATTCTTAATAGACATGAAAAACCAAATAAGCACTAATATAGTTATAACGTGGGACCTTAACACCCCACTGTCACAGAGAGACAGATCAACCAAACAAAAAATCAGCAAAGAAATAACAGAACTGAGTCAAACTTGTGAACAAATGGACCTAGTAGATATATACTGTGTTTCACCCAACAACACCAGAATACACATTCTTCTCAGCTGCACATAGGTCATTCTCTAAAACATATCATATACTAGCCCACAGAACATTCTGAAGTAAATGCAAAGGAATTGAAATAATTCCAGGCATATTATCTGACCATAGCACAATAAAATTTGAAATTAATAACAAAAACCCCACAAGAACTCCATAAACACATGGAAATTAAATGACACTCTCCTAAACAACTAATGAGTCACAGAAGAAATTAAGGAAGAAAGTAAACAATATCTATACTCAAATGAAAATGCAAATACAAAGTATCAGAAACTGTGGGACACAATGAAAGCAATCCTGTGTGAAATTTATAGCACTAAACTCCCACATGAGAAAATGGAAAGAACACATATAAACAACCTAATGCTGTACCTCAAACTTCTAGAAAAAGAAGAGCAAGTCAAGCAAAGCCCAAAGAAGAGAGGAAATTATAAAGATCTGAGCAGAAGTTAATGCAATTCAAACTAAGAAAACAATGCAAAGAGTTAATGAACCAAAGAGTTGGTTCTTTGAAAGAATAAATAAAATTGATAAACCCCTAGCCAACCTTATCAAAAAAAAAAGAGGAAAGAAAAAGCTTAGATTCATGCAATAAGAAATGAAAAGGGTGAAATCACTACAGACCCTGAGGAAATACAAAAGATCATCAATACCAACATTAAAAACTTTTACTCTCATAGGTTTGATAACACAGAAGAAATGGATAGATTCTTAGAAATGTATGAATTACTAAAGGTGACTCAAGAAGATGTAAAACTGCTGAATAACCCAATTTTAGTTAATGAAATTGAAAATGTAATTAGAACCTTATGAACAAAGAAAAGTCCAGATCCTGATGGATTCACCACTGAATTCTACAAGAAATTTAGGGAGGACTTAATGTCAACACACCTCAAACTCTTCAATGGAATTTAAAGGGAAGCAATTCTCCCTGACTCATTCCTGGAAGAAAGTATTACCCTCATACCAAAACTAGAGAAAGACCCAATCAGAAAAGAAAATTACAGGTCAATGAACATAGATGCAAAAATCCTCAATAAAATACTGGCAAATAGAATGCAAGAGGCCATCAGGAAGATTATATACCATGATCAAGTGGGATTCATCCCAGGAATGCAGGGATGGTTCAACATATGCAAATCAATAAATGTAATACACAATATCAACAGAGCCAAGGACACGAATTACATGATTATTTCAATAGATGCAGAAAAAGGTTTCAACAAAACCCAACATTCACTCATGATAAACACCCTGCAGAAAATCAGAATAGATGGTCTCTACCTCAACCTGATAAAAGCCATATATCATAAACCAACAGCCAACATCTTACTAAATGGAGAAAAACTGAAAACTTTCAACCTAAAATCAGGAACAAGACAAGGATGTCCGTTATCACCACTCCTATTCAATATAGTATTGCAAACATTAGCCAGAGCAATTAGAGAAGAGAGAGAAATAAAAGGAATAAGGATAGCAAAGGAAGAAGTTAAATTATTGTTATTTGCAGATGATATGATACTCTACATAGAAGACCCCCAAAACTCCATTGAAAGACTTCTAGATGGAATAATCAAATTCAGTAATGTAGCAGGATACAAGGTCAATACTCAAAAATCAATAGAATTCATATACACAAACAACAAACTCACTGAGAAAAAAGTAAGGGAAACTACACCCTTTATTATGGCATCCAAAAAATGAAATACTTAGGAATCAATCTAATAAAGGAAGTAAAAGTTCTATACAGTGAAAATTACATTACTCTGAAAGAAGAAATCAAAGAGGATTTCAAAAAATGGAAGCTATTCCATGTTCACATTGCAAAAATAGCCATTCTCCCAAAATTGTTATATAGATTTAATGCAATTCCAATCAAAATACCATTTGTGTGCCTCACAGAGCTCGAGAAATCATCCCTAAAATTGATCTGGAACCAGAAGAGAGCTAGAATATAAAGGTAATTCTGGGCAAAAAAGATAAGGCAGGAGGCATCACAATCTGCAACTTGAAATTATACTACAAAGTTAGTGTGTTAAAATCAGCATGGTACTGGAATCAAAACAGACCTGAAGATCAATGGAATAGATTAGAAGATACAGCCACAACTATAAACACATTCAGCCACCTCATCTTTGACAAAGAGGCCAAACATGTACATTGGAAGAAAGATAGCCTCTTTAACAAATGTTGCTGGAAAAACTGGCTTTCCATGTGCCAAAAACTAAAACTAGATTCATGTCTATCACCATGCACTAAATTAAAGTAAAAATGTATCAAAGATCTAAAATACTGAAAACAGACACTAAATGTGCTGGAAGACAAAGTAGGTAAAAAGTCTTGATGACATAGGAGTAGGCAGAGAGTTCATGAACAAAAATCAAACTGCACAGGAAATACTTCCCAGAATCAACAACTGATATCTTGTCTTATTAAAAAGTTTTTGCATGTCAAAGGAAATCTCCAACAGAGTGAAAAGAAAACCCATGAACTGAGAAAATATCTTAGCCAACTGTTCTTCAGACAAAGAACTTCTATCTAAAGCATATAAAACATTTTTAAAAAATCAGGTCCCAAAAATTCAAGGACCCACTCCAAAATTGAGCATCTGAGATGGATACACACTTCTCAGATGAAGAAATATAAATGGCAAATAAATATATTTTCAATATAAATGATCATTCATGAAATGCAAATTAAAATAACACTGAGATTCCATTTCACCCCAGAAAGAATGGCCAAAATCAAGAAATTAACCAATAACAAATGCTGGGCTGTGGGAAAAAAGGAACTCTGCTCCACTGTTGTAGACTGGTGCAACCATTGTGGAAATAATTGTGGAGATTCCTCAAGAAGCAAGGATTAGAGATTCCATTTGACCCAGCTACCTTGCTTCTGTGCATTTTCCCAGAAGAATCGAAAACAGCATACCACAGTGATACAAGTGCATCCACGTTTATAGCAACACAATTTATAATATCCAAATCTTGGAAACAACCTAAGTGCCCATCAGTCAAGGAATGGATAAAAAAGACGAGATATTTTTATACAGTGGAGTACGACTCAACTATCAAGAAAGATTGCATCTAGACTTTTATAAGTAAATGCATGCAACTTGAGACCATACTCGTAAGTGAAATAAATCAAACTTACATATAAATATCATGTTGTCTCCCTAGTGTAAGAAACTGAAAAAGTATATAGGATCTAAAATCTCTAATAAATAATGTGCAAGGGTAAGAAACTGCTCAAAGAGCAAAAGTAATTGGGATAGGGGAAAGAAGGAAGAGAAAAGCAAAAAGACATAAATTTGTATTTATGTATACATAAGATAGCTAAAATCACTATACTACTAAATGTATTAGTTATTGGAAAAGAACAGTTAATACTCATAAGATTAGATTAATTTTACATGTCTATATTTGCTAATCTAAGTAACTCTTTTGAAGTTAACAATATGCAATACTACAACCATTGTCAAATTGCTGTCATCTTGTTTTGTATACCTATACTGCTATTGTATTGGATTTGTTGTTGTTTGTTTGCCGCTTTTGTTTTTTGCTTTTCTTTTCTGTGTCTTTTTCTCTTAAATTAAAAAAAAAATTAAAAAAGAAAGAAATTTACCTGGCTCTTATTTAAATTGGGTCCTGTTAACCCTATGTAGTTAGTAATATCATGTCACTTTATATATCAATATATTTACATAGTTGAAAATATTTTACAGGCCACTGTTTCTTAGCATCTTATATTATAGTCTGAGGGTACAGATTCAAAGTCAGAACCATCCCACTCCTAAATCCAGGCATGCAACATACACCAATAAAAGCAGATCCAGAAAAAAAGCTGGGATAATACAGAATAGGTGACTGAGAGTAACACCACTGAAGGGCGAGGATGACTCTTTATGCCTCTACTCCAGGATTTTCTACAATCCCCTGCTAAGCATTTCCACTTGATGTACCTGCTAAGAACATTAAATTCCACGTCTCATCCCAGATCCCCCAAATCTGCACTTCAACTCGGAGGATTATTGGGAGTCCTCAGCAAGTCTTATCATCAAAACTTTTTGTAAACCATGTTTCTACTCACCTCTCTGTCTACTTGTTTTTAAAATCTTTACTGATGAGAGAGATGCTTTTAATTAATTTTGCTTCTTGGACCAAATCATATGGAAAACACTTTGGCCCGTGGTGAGGTGTACGCCATCAGCGTGGCTTTGTGTTTTCACACTGAGCCTTCTCAGTGTCCTGCTTTGCAGCCAGCTGCTGAGAAAGGGCTTAGTCTCATCCCCAACTGCTCCTCAATAAATAGCTGAACTACAACATCGAACTCCTTGCCTGTCTGCTAAATTCCTTGCCTGTCTATAAGAAGTCTCTGGCTAACAATGCTGGACAGTCTGGAAGCAGGTCAGCGAGAAAGGTTCTAGGATTCCTTTCTGCAGCTGTCAGCCCGTTTGCTTTGTGCCTGGCTAGACTCCAGGTAGTAGAATGGGTGCCGCTCTGAAAACAAATGAAAATATCCTAGAGATTTCTTACAACATTTAGCTTTTATCTATGTTTCTAGCTCATGAGGACTAATTTCCTGTCCTCATCAATTTAAATGTACTTTTCAAAATAATGAGCAACAAGATATGGATAATCCTTCAAAGCCATTTAAATCTGATGAAATGATGATTAAAATACAGAGAAAATGAAGTAATAATTCACGCCTTTTCTATCCACAAGATTACAAGCTCCATTTGGCTGGACTTTTTTTCCCCTTGAGATTTCCCAGCAACTTGGATAGTGCATTACTGAACTCTCAGTGAATATTCAGTGAATAAATTAAAGAAATAAAATTTAATGTGTCTCTGCAGACATAAATACAATTATTTGAATGTATCATCAGTCTTTCACAGTTTCACACTAACAGGGGATAACTCAGTAGTAGATAACTTTAAAAAAAAGATGGTTCTTTTCTCCTCAGCATTAAAATAGGAACATGAGTTTCTGGGAAATGATTTGAGGTAACATAGACAAAATCAGGAAGTGCATTTTCCTGTATTCAGATTCTTAAACAAAAGTCAAAAACTTGCAATTTGTGATTTGAATCCATCACACACACACATATTTGGTCTTCGCAAGTTTTTCAAAAATATTTAAGCCACTTTAAAATAATCAGATAATTTTCCTCCCTTTACGAATCAACTTTCATATTTTTGGTTTCCTTGTGGTAAATGTCATTGGGTAATGCAACATAATCATTGTCAATGTTGTAATGATTGCCTGTTTAATCTGTGTGGGTCCATGATTCAGTTCTATATTAACATGATATCATCATTGTCTCCCCTTGCAGCATTATCTGCAGCAAAGAAAATACTCTGTAGTGATGTTATTTAATACTACATGTAACTAACCACAAGTGGCTACTGAGCATTGGAAATGTGGACAGCACAACTACAGCACTATTTTTTAAAAAACTTGATTAATTTTAATTTTAATCAGTGTGGATAATGGCTAATATTTTGGACAACATAGGTCTATAACTTCATTAAAGGATGTGTTTTTGTTCCCATCAACCCTATCAAGTTCTGCTCTCTGAATATGAAACTAACCTGTGTTCTATTGTAAGGATAGCTTTAAAAATTTAACATAAAATTGTATGTATTTATCATATAAAATATGGTGTTTTGAAATATATATATATTGTGGGTTAAGCCTAGCAAATTAACATGTATTATTTACCATAGTCTTTGTTTTTGTGGTGAAATCAGTATGTTTGCATTCGACATTCATTATAGCACTATTCAAAAAGGGTAAGATATGGAAACAGCATAAGCGTCCATCAGTGGAAAAATGGATTAGAAAAATGTAGTATATATAACTATATATATATACACACAAAGAAAAACTATTCAGCCATAAAAAGAATGAAATTCATTCATTCACAGCATGTAGACAAAATTGAAGAACATCATACTAAGTAAAACAAGCCAGGCACAGAAAGACAAAAACTACATTATCTCTACTAATATGTTGAGTCTACAAAAGTAGATCTCATAGAAATAAAGAATAGAATGGTAATTATCAGAGCAGGGGTGTTTGGAGTAGGTGGTTTGGGAGACACTGGTAGCTGGCATATTTTAAAGATTATTTCTCTAAGGGCACTATGTTGATTTCACAGAATAATTATATTTTCAAAAATGATTTTTTTTCTCTTTTCTTTCCCACCATACTTCATTACTTATAAGGTAGGACCTGAGACATCATATTTTGAGTTTTTACAAACAATTATAAATGATTATTATAATTAGCTAAAATTTAAAAATTTGATAAAAAATTTGAAGAGAATAAGAATGAGAAGTTAACCTGCTTTATGCTACTTGAAGGCATTTTCAAACCTATATTCCTACCCCGCTTTCACCCTACCTCAATATCTACTGTTTCAAATATCCACATCAATTCCACAGCTTCCTATGTGCCTATCAAAGAGAACATTGCATCCATGTGTGTCATTTTACAATAGATAATTTTAAAGTATGATCCAGTTCTGTTTTCCTAAGATAGCTAACATTCTACTCTCAAAAAAGTCAGCCCTCCAGCAGTGTCATTGCAACATGACTCTGTGATAGCTTGGATCTAGAGTTGCCTCCAAAGATTCAGGTTTTGAAAGTTTGATCCCAGCACAGCAGGGTTCAGAGGTGTGTGCTAGAATGGTGCTTGGGTCACAAGGGAACCGATATCATCAATATTTAAATCTCCTAGAGAGGTCTGGTGGGATGAGTTTTAAGGAGGTGGGTCCCCACTGGATGAAGTAGGCATTGACAGCATGACTTTGAAGGGTACATCTCACCCCTGCCCTGGCCACCTCTACGCAATATCTATCTCCTTCCCTCCTCCCTCCTTCTTCATTGCCACGAGGTGAGATGTTTTCTTTGTCACTAGCTCTTGGCCAAGATGGTCTGTCTCACCACAGGCCCAAAAACAATGGAGCCAGCTGACCATGGACTGAAAGCCCAAGTAAGTGCTTTCTCCATTAACTTGCTTCTCTCGGGTACTGTGTGATGGAGATGGCAAGCTCTGAACTACTTCATTCAGAGTCATGATTAGCTGAGGCCCTGCTGAGACACCATCTTGTCTGACAGTCACTGAGTAGAGTTCAAAAAGGACAATTTCTTTCCGTTTGAAGGGAGGATGAAGGAAATATAAATGTGCACTTGGGGAAGCCCTGTTGACATGTCTCCTCATGAAAACGCAGATACAGCTGGCACTTAGAAAAAGAGAAGAATGAAGCAAATGCTCAAAAGCAAAAGGAGAAGACTCCTCACATTAGAGATATGGAGACAAGAAATGTATTTCCAGCTTTCTGCTAAGGAAATCTCCAAGGAATATGATAAGAGCTGAATCTGACTAATGTGAAGGCACTGAGGGGACGTAACTTTCTCAGATACAAGACAGCCCAATACATTCACGCCCAAGCAAATCTCTCACTGCTTTTTGGTTTTGTTCTGTTTTGTTGTTTGTTTTTTGTGGGGGTTTTTTTGTTGTTGTTGTTGTTTTTTGGGGGTGTGTTCTGGGATTTTTTTTTTTTTCTGGACAACAGACTTCTCTGCTAGCTTCCCAAATCTCAGTCAATTTATTAATCAGTTTGCCTAGAATATGGAATTAAAGTTTGTTATTTGTTCTCTTTTCAGTCTTAGAAATTTTATGTACTTTTATCGCTTGATTCTATATACCAACTCATTCACTCACATATGAATGAACAATGTACATGTAAACTCATTTAAATAATTGAAAAATAGCTACTTACATGTTTCTGAGTAGTTGTGTAGCACCAGTTTCTAATCCTTGGCTTTGTCTTCTTACCAGCCTGAGATTATATCTACTACCTAGTCAAATAAACTCTGAGACGCATAGCCCACAGCTGTGAGAGAAGGAATGTAGAAAGGGAATTATCTCCAAAAGGTGACTCAAAGTTTGTAAAGTTTCACTCCTCACACTGCAATGCTTAATTTTGGGGCTGGGATAAAGTTGTAAACTTGACACTTTTAACAGTGCCATCAACTTTTTGATGCTGGTAGTTAAAGAATTTTAATCTGAAAAGCAGTGTCACAAAGGAAAAAGAATAAAGTTGGTTGCAGTAAGGATGGGAGCATGAGAGGATAAGCTTTTATTTAGAGTAGATGGAAGTTTCTCAAAACCCCAAATGTTACTTCATTCCCATTATTATTTGGTTTACTGCCACTGATGGCTGGAAATATAGACCACACTTTTCTAAGGGAAAAATACGTGAGTTTTCTAATGTCTTAAGACAAGTGAAGACAAACCAATCCAGTCTCTAGTAAACAAGGCAAATCATCCATGAATAAATTAGAAAAGACCTGAAATCCAGTCCATTTCTGCAGCTATCACATAATACCACAGATTGGTAATTTATACATGATACAAATTTATTTCTCTCAGTTATGAGGCAGGTAAGACTGAGATCAAGGTGCCAACAGATTTCTTAGTGTCTAGTGAAAGCTTACTTTCTGCTTCCAAGATGGTGCTTTTGCTCCAAGAATTCTCGTATAGCAAAATGGGGGAGAAAACAAAGAGTATAGATGCTATTTCCTCAAAGAAAAGAGCTGAATGTGTCTCAAAACACTTATGTGATAGTGTTAGGAGGCTGTACCCAGTAGGAAGTGTTTAGGTCACCAGAGCTTTGCCCTTGGGCTGTGTTAAGGCTGCTTATCAAAGGACTGGTGGGCATGGGGTCTTCACTCTTCTGATGTCCTGCCACATGAACACAAAATATTCTGCATCATCCTCTAGTGTATGCAATGTTCAGGTCGCATCATTCAATGCCCTAACCTGCTGGTGCCTTGAACTTGAACCTCACAGTCTCCAGAAGAGTGAGCAAATAAACTTCTGTTCATCATGTAGCCACTGCAGGGCATTCTGTTATAGCAACCTAAAACTGATTGAGAGAAGGGCACAAGGGACCAGGATGCTGCTTCTTTCCACCTTTTTTATAAGAGCACTGATCCTACTCATGGGGAGAGAGCATCCTAACTTACTCACTTTCCCAGTGGGCCTACCTCTTAATACACAGGTACCAATGTGTAAATTAGGGAAGGACTCATGTCTAGGGCACAGTAGCTGGTGCTGGCATGAACTGGAAAATGGTGATTTGGAATAGTTGGGGATAACACACAACTTTATTTGACTAACCAACAATTTTCATGTAATTAATTTTGGGGGTTCATAGACGGGATTAGAGTTTCTCATCCTCAGCAGCACTGACATTCCAGGCTGGAGAGTTCTTTGGTAGTGGGGACAGGGCTGTTGTGTACATTGTGGGATGTTTGAGAGCATCTCTGGCCTGTACCAGTAAATGCCAGGAGCACCGTGGTCAGACCAGCCCACTGGAGTGCTAGCCAGCTTTCTCACTGCAGGGATACGAGAGCTGACACACACACAACTTGAAGCAGGACAGGTTTGTTTTCAGCCCTTGCTTAGCTGGTTCCAAGAAAGAAGAGACAGGGTAAGGACCTGGGCACAAGAAAGCCGCTCACTTCATGACAATGGCCCTGAAGCAGAGTGGAGGGACAAGCCAGACAGGGAGGAAGATGCAGCCTTTTAGATCAGGCCACCAGAAGTCACCTTTTCTGACCACGCCCTGCCTTCTGACATCACTTAGTTTTAGTAATACTGTAATTTAATCACCTTTTAAAAGCCCTGCCTTATGAGAACAAGACTCTTGGGAGATACACAGGTACAAACTATAACAACTGATGATAATCAAAATTTCTCTAGACAGTGTCAAATGTCCCCTGAAGGATAAAAGTGGCATGTATTGAGAATTGCTGTTCTTAGCGGAGAGGAACAGGGAGAGTGAGGTTGGGGGGACCCCAGAAAAGCACAAGCTGCCCTTTGTTTAAAGTTTTCTTTTGGAACAAAAATGAAATTGTATGTAAGCAGATATACTGGCAGAGAAATTTTCTCATTTATGAGTACAAAGGTTCAGTGGACTTGTGGGGAAACTGCTTTCCTCAAAAGTTGACTTTGGTATTTTTTCAAGTTTTTATAAATCCAGTTATTGTCACATTGACTCTCCTACAGCTGCATAAACAAACTCAAGGAACATTCCCAGTCACATCTTCATTAGTAACTCTGCAGGCAAAAGCCCTGTCATCTTGAGATATTTTGCATTCAAAGTAACAGCTAGAAGAGTATTTCCAGATTCTCGTGCCTTCCTTAAATCTGTGGTTTTGTCTTTATTATTTCTGTGGCCTATTACTGCTGGCCAATTGTGCAATAAAATTTGCAGCTTATATTTGGTGTCTGTTTTCAAACAATCACAGCTACTATATCCCTGAACTCCCTAACATTTCTAGAGGATCAATCAAATAAACATCTGGCCCTATTAAGTGTCTTAAGAAATCTGTACCCGAATTCTCACAGTTAAAGCTTTATCAAGGGGTATGCTAAAAATAATAATGAAATAATACAGTCACCCCCACATTTCAATGTTTGTGTTTTGTGCAAGTACATGCATTACTGACCGAGTACGGGCAGTTGCTGAATGCACAATTGGTTCATAAATATTTTTCCCCAATTATAAAGAGTTCTCCAGAACAACACATCATGGACAAATAAGAATTCAGCCCAGGGGTTTTGTATATTGTCTAGCTTGTTTCATTGCTTGCATTTCATTTCTTTCTAAGACTATGAGGTATGTAACTTATGTTCTAAGGTTCATGGCTTGAATTTGCTTATCTTAGGTCATACAATTTTTGCAAAAATTCTCTTTAAAACTTTGGCCAGCTTCCCAGTCTTAGATGTCACTTGAATTAAGTCACCCTAAGACATAGCTTCAATTATTGTTGTGTGGTAACAAATTCTCAAAACAGTTTGGAGTAAAAGAACTTGGAATTCTATTCAGAATTCAGAAATGCACTTTTGAGCTTTGAGACTTTCTCTCTTCTGCTGTAAAATGGGGGTGATATTCACATTCAGCTTTAAATACACAGTCAAAACAAAGGTCCAGGCTCTGAAATAGGTACTGGAGGATTGGAAAATGAAAAGAAAAGAAAGAAAGTTAGAGAAGGGAAATAAAAGAAAGGAATGGAAGAAAGAGAGAGGGAAGGAGGCCAGGAGGAGGGAAGAGAGAAACACAGAGAAGGAAGGGGGAAAGGGATAAATGGAAAAAAGGAAGGAGGGGAGGGAGAAAGGCTTGTGTCCTGGGAGAGCTAATCTAGACAGTACTGTTCTAAGTTCAGTAGTTGAAGACAGTTTGAAAGATTCAAATAAAGAAAACCCAGATTTTCATAAGTGCTTTTAAATCATTGTATAAAATCTCAAGTAGATCTAAGAATCTTTTATACAGAGAGAAATCCCCTGAGCAATAGACTGCACTGTTCTTCACTCCCATTAAAGTGAGATACTGCACCAGGATTCCGAATTTAGCAGCTGTTGGTATATGTGTCTCTTGCCACACTCATAAAAGTTTTTAGTGTACAATAACATAGCATATAGCTCATTCCTTCTATGGTTGGATGCATTATTTATAATTAACTAACTTTATGCCAGCTTCATGTTTCGAAGGAGCAATAATTGGAACTATCCATTTTTAGTTCACAGAAAACGAGACTCTTTATTTTTAATCATGCCATTTACCTACCTCCCTTTCTGCCAGTGATCCGGATTGCTCAGCTGTGGCTCCTGTTTTCAATGCACTTACATTTCACAACCGTGAGAAGATGTGGGTTCAGAATGAATTAGCCTGAAAGCTCATTGGAGAGTGCCAGGCGGCTCGCTGGACCCTTAGAGCTGCAGCACAAACAAGTGGAGCAGAACACGCCACCGTGTCTGTACCTTGATTCATTCACTTGAGAAGTGAAAATGATCATATCGATGTTAACAAATCTGAAAATATAATGACTGGGTGGCAGTTAAAATATCTGTCTGGCAGCTCTTTGTGCACTAATTCTCTGTGATCTTCTAGTACTTTGAATCTACGGAGCAACCCATCTGCACGTTTGTTCTGAAAACTGGTCTGCATAATTGCCTTGTCTATAAAAACTAATTCCTAGTTTCCTCTCTGCTGCAAATGTAAACATCTCTGCTGTTTGATTCCCCTTTCCCACAACTGTAGTCTCTATCAGGAAGGCTGGGTCTTCCTCCATCTGGGGCCAGGTAGAGGGACACTGCAGATGAAACAGTCTGTTTCAGAAAGTCAAAGAAAGAGCTCTGTTTGGGGATGAATCCCAGTAGAGGAGACAGTTGGGCCCAACTGTTACAGGTTTACTTCAAACACAGATACAGTACTTAAAAAATGGGACTGAGCACTACTCATGACTTGGAGGAATTTCAAATAGAGTATAGGAGTCAGTCAAAGAGCAAAAAATAATCTAAAGGTTGACTATAGGTACAAATACTATAGTGCTGGATTAATGCATTCTGGTTCAGGAAAATTAGCAGGTATCTACAGAGAAATTTATGCACCTGAGCTTACAGTAGGATGATGAGAAATTCAATAGAAGAATTGCAACTATCAAATAGGGGTGATGGGGTAACAGACACTGTAAGGCAAGAAATAGAAAAAGTGCAGTTACTGAAGGGTCAAAGCTAATTCAAGCTGGGCCATTTGGACAGGGGTACTGCCCCCCATTAGGAAACGGGAAGAGCCATGAGGAAGTAAAGGTCACCTTTTATCTCCATGCTAAGCACTTTTGAAATTTCTTCTATCAATGTTCTGCTTGCTTTTTACTAGAAAGTGATCTAAGCAAGCCACTCATCTTGAAATGCATACATCTGTCCATATTACTAATTAGTAAGGCTTAAGAGGAGACTGAGGCATTACCAGCCCCCAACTGGGGATGAACGTTTTCATTTATGAAGCTTGATATTTCATTGTATTCTTATTGCTACTGAGTTATTATTTTAGATAGCAATGGGACGACTTTTGAGAAACACTGGGACGACTCTTGTCAAACTGAAAACCGATCTGAGCAAATTACCTATGGACTGAGAGGAGTCATAAGGAATCATAGGGGATGCCTGCCCTGGAATTTCCAAGCCTAGAGCTTCGTATACCTGTGAGAGAAATCAAGGCACACGGCGTTCTCCTGCCTGTACATAGGGTTTTACTGAATGTCGGTTTCTATTTCGTTTATAAGAGTCTTCTCTCTGTTTGTGCCATATTTTCCCAATGTATAGTGCCAGAGAAATTTTCAACCAGCAAGGATTAGTTCGTTTAGTTTTCCCCTGATTTTTAGTACCTGTGCTACAGAAGTGGTTCTCATCTATTGGATCAAGGTATTTGGATTTTGCTTTCTAGGACAGCAACCTCAGGCAGGTACCGCCCCATCCAAGCGCTCATCCCTTCCTTCCTGAGCCGGCGCTCTGCTTTGCTGGGTGATTCCAGAAGCCCAGAGCTCATCCCTGCCCGCTCCCACAGCTGCCAGCATTTGTGATCAAATCCACAACTCCCCTTATCTTCCTGCTCCCCCTGATTCATGGCCTATTACTGTCGTTCTCTCCCCATAACCAAAATACTTCAGCTCCAGGCCAGCGAGAAGCTGAGATGCTCGCATTCCAGAACTTCCCAGCTCCGCAGCCGAAGTCGTCCGGGAGCGCGCAGCAGCCGCAGCAGCCCACCATCCCGGCTTCTCCAGACCGCCCCCAGGGGGCCGCGCGGAGCGTTCGGCCCCTCCCCACCTCTCGGGCACCAGGCCCGCCCCGCCCCCAGGCCGCTGGCCCCGCCCCTCCCCGCGGCCACACCCCCGGCCCCGCCCCGTCTCTCCGCCCGGCCCCGCCCGCTGCCCGCGTCGCTGTCTCTCACCCTCCGGGGGCCGCGGGCCGTGGCTGGCGAGCGGGATCGGCGGCCGCGGCGGCACCGGACGCGGAGACGCGGGCGCCCCGCCGGGTACGGCGCCCCGGAGAGCGCCCGCCGCCGCAGTTGGCCTCGCCGGGGTCCGGGCCGGGCCCGCGGGCGTCGGGCTTCCCCGAGGGCGGGCGTGTCCGGGCGCTCGCTGCTGCCTGGCGGAGGGCGGACGCCGCGGGGGCTGCGGGGCCTCGGCGCCCGGCCCTGGCTGCTGCCCGGCTCTGCGGGGCCCAGGCCCCCGAGGGCCCCTGCGCAGGCCGCCTGAGGTGAGTGCGCTCGGCCGCGGCGGGGTCTCGCGCCCCGAAGCGGAGCCCCGGGCGGGGAGCAGGCGGCGGAGGAGCGGGCGCCGCCAAGGGCTCGGGGCGCGGATCCCGGAGCGCAACAGGCGGGGCGGGTGGGGAACTCCGCGCCTAGGCGGCTCTGCCGGCCGGACTTGTCCGAGACTGAAACTTGGTTAGGTTCTTCCAGCCCGAGCCGGGCGCGCGCCGGGAGCTCGCGCCTTCCGCCTGGCTCTGAGCTCCCTCTGCTGGCTTCTCCCGAGGAGGCGGCACCGGGCCACAGGTGAGTCTGGGGGACGCTGTGGTTCGTGCGCCCCACACTTGGGATGGTTTCTCCTCGGGGAAAAGTGGCCGCGCTGGGTCCTTCTCACCCCTTCCGATCCCCTGCATGGTAAAAATTCAACAGGAATAAATAGCCAAAGGTGCTTTCAGTTTTTCATCATTTGTCCCTGAGTCCTTTGTAATCAAAATAACAAAAAATGATTGTAGGACTCATTTTTTACCTTCATGGCGTTTGAATGAAACCATTCTAAATGACTAAAATGAACCATAGCTAAGATGTAACTGTATCTTGTTGCTCGGCCTGTGATACTCACTGGGTCCCAAACGTGTCTGTCATAGAATAAGAAAACGTTGGTTTGAGCTAACTTAATTGTATGTAATATCGGATTTTATTGTACTTAAAAATTTCTGTCAGATGATTGTAAAATATTTAAATCATCGGTTTATCTCCACTCCCAAAGTACCTGTAGCCTCAGAGAATTGCTTTGTTTTGTTTTTCCCCCAGAAAGGATTGTCATGAAAAGGAACAGAAAAGAGACCTCACTGTTGGAGAAAGGGGACTTTTCTTTCCTGGTTGGTGTTTTTGCTTCATGTTCGAAGAGAAGTACCTAGGTGGCTGAAGAGATTAGATTTTCAGTGTTATACAGACGAAGCTGATAAAAGAAGATGTAAAACTGCTTTCTGTGTGTCATAATAGACTGATGAGTAAGTAAGCCTAAAAAAGACGGATTTCAAATGAAGACAGAGATTTTTTATTTTGTTTTTAAATCACATAGGACTTTGAATACTTGTTGAGGATATTTTTCTCCTCCCCCTCCCCGGAAAAAATGGAAGAAGAAAAAAATATACAAACCAAGAAACATAAAAATTTGAGAATAATAATTGAGTCTGCTAACTCCAAGGGTACCGGTTACTCTGTCATCTTCTTTGAGCAAACACAACACACCCTGCGTTTGTGGTTCATTGATCAACAATGGTGGTTTCCTATGTTAGGGATGACTCTTAGTTTGAATTTCCAAGTGCTTTTTCTCCTTTTTGTGGTGTATGTTTTGACTCATTTTAAATAGATTAGTGTAAAGAAAGTAAATGCCCAATACATTTTATTTTTGATTATACCACTGTTTACCACATGTTATGTAAAAAGTATTATTATTCCTTGAAGTTTTATTTGAATCAAAACTGTGTCAGGAACTCAAATACACAGTAAGTTTTCTCTTTTTGGCCACTGCACTTGCTTTGAGTAGCTGGATGTCAGTTGGATTTCACAGCACATAGGATTTAAAGTCTTTTATCAGGATCTTTAGTGTGTGTTTTATACTAGCCAGACAGGAAACACATTATATACTGTGTTTAACATGTATGCCTAAGGAAAGGATCTTCCCCATGGATCATGGCGTTAATGTTTACAGGACATTTCCTATTTTTAACATTAGTAATGTTCAGTTTCTCTACTTTAGAAGAATCTGTGAGCAATTACTCTGAATGGGCAGTTTTCACAGATGATATAGATCAGTTTAAGACACAGAAAGTACAAGATGTCAGACCCAAACAAAAGCTGAGGCGAAGTATGCTTCATCCAAGTTTGTATTTCGATGCTGGAGAAATCCAAGCAATGAGACAAAAGTCTCGTACAAGCCATTCACATCTTTTCCGAGCTATCAGAAGTGCAGTGACAATTATGCTGTCCAACCCAACATACTACCTACCTCCACCCAAGCACGCTGATTTTGCTGCCAAGTGGAATGAAATCTATGGTAACAATCTGCCTCCATTAGCATTGTACTGTTTGTTATGCCCAGAAGACAAAGTTGCCTTTGAATTTGTCTTGGAATATATGGACAGAATGGTTGGCTACAAAGACTGGCTGGTTGAGAATGCGCCAGGAGACGAGGTTCCAGTTGGCCATTCCTTGACAGGTTTTGCCACTGCCTTTGACTTTTTGTATAACTTATTGGATAATCATCGAAGACAAAAATACCTTGAAAAGATATGGGTTGTGACTGAGGAAATGTATGAGTATTCCAAGGTCCGCTCATGGGGCAAACAACTTCTTCACAACCACCAAGCTACTAATATGATAGCATTACTCACAGGGGCCTTGGTTACAGGGGTGGAAAAAGGATCTAAAGCAAATTTATGGAAACAGGTTGTAGTGGATGTGATGGAAAAGACTATGTTTCTATTGAATCATGTTGTCGATGGCTCTTTGGATGAAGGTGTGGCCTATGGAAGCTACACAGCTAAGTCAGTCACACAGTATGTTTTTTTGGCCCAGCGCCATTTTAATATTAACAACTTGGATAATAACTGGTTAAGAATGCACTTTTGGTTCTATTATGCTACCCTTTTGCCAGGCTTCCAGAGAACTGTAGGAATAGCAGATTCCAATTATAATTGGTTTTATGGTCCGGAGAGCCAGCTTGTGTTTTTGGATAAGTTCATCTTAAAGAATGGAGCTGGAAATTGGTTAGCTCAACAAATTAGAAAGCATCGACCCAAAGATGGACCAATGGTTCCTTCCACTGCCCAGAGGTGGAGTACTCTTCACACCGAATTTTTCTGGTATGATCCACAGCTCAGCCCACAGCCTCCTGCTGGTTATGGTACTGCTAAAATGCACATGTTTCCTAACTGGGGGGTTGTCACTTATGGGGCTGGCCTGCCCAATACACAAATGAATACCTTTGTGTCTTTCAAATCTGGGAAGCTGGGGGGACGAGCTGTTTATGACATAGTTCACTTTCAGCCGTACTCCTGGATTGATGGGTGGAGAAGTTTTAATCCAGGACATGAACATCCAGATCAGAACTCATTTACTTTTGCCCCCAATGGGCAAGTGTTTGTTTCCGAGGCTCTCTATGGACCAAAGTTGAGCCACCTTAACAATGTATTGGTGTTCGCCCCATCGCCATCCAGCCAGTGTAATCAACCCTGGGAAGGCCAGCTAGGAGAATGTGCACAGTGGCTCAAGTGGACTGGTGAAGAGGTTGGTGATGCAGCTGGGGAAATAATCACTGCCTCTCAACATGGGGAAATGGTATTTGTGAGTGGGGAAGCAGTGTCTGCTTATTCGTCAGCAATGAGACTGAAAAGTGTGTATCGTGCTTTGCTTCTCTTAAATTCTCAAACTCTGCTGGTTGTCGATCACATTGAAAAGCAAGAAGCTTCCCCAATAAATTCTGTCAGTGCCTTCTTTCATAATCTGGATATTGATTTTAAATACATCCAATATAGATTCATGAATAGGTATAGTGGTGCCATGATGGATGTGTGGGATGCACACTACAAGATGTTTTGGTTTGATCACCATGGCAACAGCCCAGTGGGTAGTATACAGGAAGCCGAGCAAGCTGCTGAATTTAAGAAAAGGTGGACTCAGTTCGTTAATGTTACATTTCAGATGGATTCCACAATCACAAGGATAGCATACATCTTTTATGGGCCATATGTCAATGTTTCCAGCTGCAGATTCATTGATAGTTCCAGTACTGGACTTCAGATTTCTCTCAATGTCAATAATACTGAACATGTTGTTTCCATTGTAACTGACTACCATAACCTGAATACTAGATTCAGTTACCTGGGGTTTGGTGGGTTTGCCAATGTGGCTGATCAGAACCGAATAACACACTTTGGTTTGGGCACTGAAGCAATAGGAAAGCCTGTAAGACATGATAGAGTCATTTTCCCCTTCGGATTTAAATTTAACATAGCAATTGGATTGATTTTGTGCATTAGTTTGGCAATTTTAACTTTTCAATGGCGATTTTACCTTTCTTTTAGAAAGCTAATGCGTTGGATACTAATACTTGTCATTACCTTGTGGTTTATTGAGCTTCTGGATGTGTGGAGTAGTTGCACTCAGCCTATCTGCGCAAAATGGACAAAAAAAGAGACTGAGGCTGGCAAGAAGACAGTGTCTTCTGAAAGACACTATGTGGACCTTCCTGATGTTGTCATTACCTCACTTCCGGGTTCAGGAGCTGAAATTCTCAAACAACTGTTTTTCAACAGTAGTGATTTTCTCTACATCAGAGTTCCTACAGCCTACATTGATATCCCTAAAACTGAATTTGAAATCAGCTCATTCGTAGATGCTTGTGAATGGAAAGTGACAGATATTCACAGTGGGCATTTTCGTTTACTCCGAGGCTGGTTGCAGTCTTTAGTACAGGACACAAAATTACACTTGCAAAATATCCATCTACGTGAACCCAATAGGGGTAAACTGACCCAATATTTTACAATGAATAAGGACAAAAAAAGAAAATTGAAAAGGAAAGAGTCTTTGCTAGAACAAAGAAGTAGAATGAAAAGCTCCTTTGACAGAGATGCTGAATATATTAGGGCCTTGAGGAGACACCTAATCTATTACCCCAGTGCACGGCCGGTGCTCAGTTTAAGTAGTGGTAGCTGGACATTAAAGCTTCCGTTTTTCCAGGAAGTTTTAGGAAGTTCTATGAGAGCACTGTACATAGTAAGAGACCCTCGGGCGTGGATTTACTCAATGCTATATAGTAGTAAACCAAGTCTTTACACTTTGAAGAATGTACCAGAGCACCTAGCAAAACTGTTTAAAGTAGAGGGAGGTAAAGGCAGATGTAGCTTAAATTCAGACTATGCTTTTGAGTATGAACCATTGCGAAAAGAATTAGCAAGATCTCAGTCTAATACTGTCTCCTTACTGTCTCATTTGTGGCTAGCAAACACAGCAGCAGCCTTGAGGATAAATACAGATTTGCTACCTACCAGCTACCAGCTCATAAAATTCGAAGATATTGTTCATTTTCCTCAGAAAACTACTGAAAGGATATTTGCTTTTCTTGGAATTCCTTTGTCTCCTGCTAGTTTAAACCAAATATTGTTTGCTACTTCCACAAACCTTTTTTACCTTCCTTATGAGGGGGAAATATCACCAACTAACGCTAATGTTTGGAAACACAACTTGCCTAGAGATGAAATTAAATTAATCGAAAACATCTGCTGGACACTGATGGATCGTCTAGGATATCCAAAGTTTATGGACTAAATGCTGCAGGTCAGCAGAAATTTGCACTAATGTTTCCCAGCCCATTTTGTGGATATGAACTAGAGGAGTTTGTTTATTCTTGTATTCTGCGTGTGCGTGCGTGCGCATGTGCGTGTGGGTGGGTGGGTGGGTGTGTTTTCAGTCTGTTACTTGCACAGAGAAATTATTTTAAAAATAAGTACCATATTTTGCCTAGCAGGATTTATTTGTATGTTCTCACTTTCCTTGCCTTTGTTTCTTAAATTTCTTTCTGCTGAAATATTTGTGCTACATAGGTGCAGATGAAGTTATATCCTGGGGGTCCAGGGAGATGAGAAGATTTTAAAGGATTTTCTTTAACTCACCTTCATCTGTAACTGCGCTAATCTTTTTTGGGACCTCAGACATTACTAAAAGGCCTTGCAATTGCTACTTTACCCAAGCATTTCTTTCTTTGAAGATGGACTACAAAAGTTTCTTATCTTTTTGAAAAGATCTTCTAAAACACTTACGTGTCACAAAGAAAAAAGGAAAAGTTCCTTTCACTTTGTATAATGTTCAGTGATGTCACTGGGGAAATGGTGAAAGTTCCTATCAGAACTATCAGATTCCTTCTAAAAATTACAGATGGAAATTCAGAATAAAGATTTTTAAGATCAGAAACTGTCTGAAAAAAGCCTGTATAAAGTTTTTATTTTATTTTATTTTATTTTTACATAAAAAACAGTAAGGGTTGAGTCTGTGAACAGTCTAGCTGTGGAGGGCCAGGAGATTATTTATACACGCTCATCTGTTAAAAACTCTTTTCTGCCTCACGGAAGCTCCAGCTGTTTGCCATGACACCACCCCACCCTGTCCTTTCTGTTACTGTCAGGCATAACAGCCAGTAGTTACTAATTGCCAAACTCCCAGTGTTGGTGAAGATTGTTTTCCCTGATGATTAATTTGGTATTAAATTGATAACAGATTTCAAATATTTTTGTGGAATTACCACTGTATAACTTAAAGTAAGCAATGCCCCCATTGTTTCTTGGCGGGGGGAGGTTTTGAACTTTTCTTTTTTTGGTCTGGAAGCAGAATTGGAAAACTGCCTGACTTCTCTTGCATCCTTCTGAGTGAGTTTACAGACTGCCAGTGTCTGCAAAAGTTGAAGGCAAATGGGAGATGATGTCAGAGGCATCTGTTTCCTTTACCATCTGCATCTTATTATAAATGTAGCAACATAAAAATGTGGTTCATTTCATTTTGGTATATTCTGAAATCAAAATGGGATGCTATTGTATGCCAGTAAAGTAATTACAGTGTACTGGATGGAGACTATCAGGCAGTGTTGAGTCAAGACTTGATGAAAATTTCTGTAGATTGCAGTCTTCTTCCTGATGTTTCAGACTACAAACTGTAGTTCCCTCAAGCTCTCTAACACTTGCAGTCTGTCACTCTGACCTAGATAAAAGTGGTTCTGTCTCAGTAGTTTGTTATTATGTCAAAATGTGCCTCCAGAGTGATAAAGCCGTGGATGTGTTCCATCGCTGCTAAACCTAACTTGGCTGTCATTTTCCTTCTATTTTGATGTGAGTGGGAACTGCTCCCTTCCCCCCACTCTTTCTTGCTTCCCACAGCTCCTAATTTTCCCCTTGTACTGTCAACATGAATGAAAAATGTATGAATGCACATTCAAGGGGCACCGAAAAATTAAATCGATACTGTTACTCTGAAAGAAGATTATTTTTTTCTCTCTTAGGGTTATCACCAAAGATGTAAAATTGGTACATGGATGATAGCACTCTTTCCATTATTGGTCAGAGTCTCAGTGTTTGCTTTCAATTCCCAGGATGTGTGAACTTGAATCGGATAAAATTAAAAGGCTCTGGATTGGAAGTAGTATTAGATCTGAACAAGGTAAGAATTACAGACGTGAGCAGCTACCAGAGAAGATAGCCACAGCTCCCACCGCCTTTGTTTGAATATTGAGCAGAAATGCACCTACAAAAGAAAATAGACAAATGGATTATGGGGAGGAATAGGAGAAGAAGAGATGTGGGAAATGAAAGAGCAAGAGAATTAACATGGAAATATAAGCATAACAAATTGTAATGTTCATCTCAGTGTAGCAGTGCAGAGTTGAATTTACTCACTTGTTTCAGCTATCCTCCCCACTCCCACAGAAGAAATTTCAGACCTGACCCCTAGTAATGTTAATTCTAAAATAGAAACCTTGGCAAAGATGATTTTATTGGGAAATTCCCCCATAAGCAGTATTATGCACAGGGAAAGGGATAACGGATCCGCTGGATACGTGTGCGTACCTACAGTGACTGAGTCCCGGCACATCTTCAGATCCTTCACTCTAGGATGATCTAAGAAAAATTAACCTCTGCTTATGGTTGTTTTTACCACCTTACAAATAACAAAAGATGGTCACTGTCTCAAACTGCTAAAAGAAACTTTTATAAAATGTCCTATCTGTGAAAAACCATCTCTTCATTAAATTCCCTAAAGTTAGGACTAATTGTATAAAATACTTTAGTAAAAACAGCTTTGAAATTTTTCAAAGTTGTGTTGATTTTGCTGTAACAAATGTCATGATCTAGTTTTTAAAGGTTAAAAAAATAAGATTCATTCAGGACAAAATAGGTCATACCTAGATTTAAATTCACTATAATGAAAAATCGCGAGAGAGTAGGAAACAGGAGAATATGATTAGGAGAAAAAAAGCTAAATCTCTGATTATGCTTTAATTTGTAGAAGTTAGAATACAACTTTTGCCAAGACAAAGACACAAGAACATATATTTTTGTTTCATTTTGCTTTGTTTATTTGGAGTACTGGGGCTAGTTGAACACAGGGCTTTCACACTAATCAGTATTCCCAGGTCCCCAACCCCTTTTTTTAAGAAAAGTTCTCATTAAGACATTAACTTATCCAGACTGAGCTTGAGCTTGTGACCCTCCTTCCTCAGAGTCCCAGAATGCTGAGGTTGTAGGTGTGTGTCACCAGGCTCAACTTTTATTTGTCTTTCTAAACAAACATAATGATTAAGAAATGCCTGGCATTTTGGCTCAGTCCTCTTAGCATCCATGAAGTATTGAAGGACCTGCCACGTTTCTGCCACATTTCTCTCTGCATCAAAGAACCTCATTTACATCTTAAAAATTCCTCTTAATGATTTTGTAATCCTTACTGTCTGCCATTTAATTTTGATTTAACATCGTGGATCTGAAGAGAATCATGTATACCACCAAAGATACTAGCCATTCTTGACCTATAAAGTATATCATATTTCATCATAAGTGAGTAAACAATGGTAATTTTGAAGTTGAAGTGTTGTTTGAGTTGATTAACTTTGATCATAATTAGAATTTCACTTATTAGGAAAATGTGTAAATAGAAACAAGATGTTATAACACCACATTTAATGGCAAGAGTACCTAGTATTCTAAGATATCAATACATTGAATGTGTTGACTGTTTACTATTTGTTTTTATATTGACTAAATTTCTAATGTCTCTGACTAGTCATTATTCCCCTTCATTTTGTCAGAAAAGTTATCCAAATAATTTTTAAAGACAGATGCCATCAGAGTTTTGTACAGAGCAAGATGGGCACTTTGAAAACCAGAGATTCCTCTCCCCTCCAAAAAAAACCACAAATGCTTGAGCTACCGTTTTTATGGATTTATGTTATATATAAACCAAGTAACATACGCTTAATTGATTCTGTTTTCAAAGATAGTTTCAGCTAAATCTTCCAAACCATGGGAATTTTTGTTTGCTTATGTTTTTCTTTATCACTTACCTAGTTATGCCACAAAGAAAACAGACTGAAGATTATTAACTAGTGTATCAGATTTATTTGTATAACAGTACTCTTCTATGACACTAAAAAAATAAAAAGCTAAAAGCAACATGACTATGTTTGCAATAATTTTTTCATGCCCCACTTTTTAGATTTTTGAGTAATAGTGTTGAAAAATACAAGACAAGTGTGATGCTGTTAACGAGTTCCACAGATTCCGCCAGTGAACATGAGGACTACCCCTGATTTTCCTACCACCAACACCTGAGCAATTCCAAGTCTTGGCTCTCTAATTTTAAAGTGCTAGTGTGTGCCTTTACTAAGCGCTTGTATTTTACATCTGGCCTCTGTCTACCATCAACACTAGTAATTGTCATTCAGCATGGCATTGCTAAAAGGAGGAAACTATACAAGTGATGTACTAAATAGGTGTCTCAAGTAATAGGCATAGTGTAGACTTTTACTGTTTTCATATAGTCTGGGCGATTCCCATAACTCTAGTATTTATTTTAATATAAATTTGAAACTCATCAAGTGATTGTCCAAATTAAATTAGCAGTATGGTTTGATCAAGATTTAGAAATATTTTTTAACTAGAACATTTTATGAAGCAATTTATTCATTAATTCACTCATTTATCACACCTTTGACTATCAGCTGTCACAGTATTGATTGTATGAGTAAAGAACACAAAAATCAATTGACTATGAACCTTCTCAGTGAAGAATTTACAGTCTCTATAGAGATTTCAAAACTGTTAGAATTATCAAAAAGAAAAAAGAAAGTATGCAAGATAGGACTACTTAAGGAAAGTCACCACAAAGTGTGTTTTGTTGTAGCTATGGTTCCTTATTTCTGAAACAAGGTAGTTATGAGGAAAGACTAACTTAGTGAGTCAGGGAAAGTTACATTTGATAAATTTGGCTAAAGGTTGCTGCTTACTTTTTTCTTACTTAGGTTTGAATTTGTAGTTGTCAGACCGTGTCCTGGCAATGGGTAGCCCTTCCAAAAGGCATTCAAGGTTATCTGAAAGTGCAAATAGCGCAAAATAGCTGCCACTCCTTTACCACTCCTACTCGTGCAACTACCCCACAGGTTATAACCAAGGGAGGTGGTTTGTGATTGAATATCAAGAAGTGCCTTCAAGAGAAATGAATGTGGCTGGATGTGTGTGCAGATTTTTGCTGGTAATAGCAGTAAGAAGGATAAATCAATATATTTGATCCAGGTTTCAAAGGACTTTTATTTTCATCTCTTTCCCACATTAACTCCCCAAACCCCAAGTGCCTGTGGATTTACAGTACCAGGCACAATTCTAATTTTGGGAATGGAGTGGTGACAAAAGCATTCCTGGGTCTCACATCCATGCAGTGACAGTCTAATATGGGACTGTAAAGCCTAATCTATTAGGGGTATTCTGCTTTTGCAAAGTTCCTAGCATAAAGGAGCTTACAGAAGTAAAGATGAATTGTCTTGTCATCTCATGACTAGTGCTCACATATAATGAAATAGAATTTGTTTTAGGGAAAAACAAATTATACTGCTCTTTTCCTTGCCTTGCAAATAATGCCTGAAAGGAAAGAGGAGAAGGAATGAGAGAATGAAGAAAAGAATGGATGAGAGGACAGAGAGATAGAAGAGACAGGGGACAAGTGGGAATGAAAGAAGGGAGATTAACAATGCTATTGTCTGAACTGTTTAAAAGGTTCTTTGAATCTTCATATAGATGAATTTTTTAAAAAGTTATATAATATGAGAAGATGCCACAAGTTTTTTTTCTATTTATACTATTTTTAAAAACTTTTTCTGTATGGTTGTGATTCTCTTGAGATGAGTGTATTCTGTACTTTTAAGTGTGTTAATACTGATACTAAATTTCACCTAAGTGTCTCAATTTTCAAATGACCTAGATATGCAGTGTTCTTCTATATGCTGTCTTCCTCTCTAAAGGGATTTATACACCTTTATTAACCATTTAAGTTGAAAAAACATTCATACACATGAATGTCGAAATTGTTTTCATCAGATGTCCATTAAAAGGTACGTGCATAGAAAGAATACAGCTAATAAAAATTAGCTTCACACAAAACACATAGATATAATTTTAATTTTCCAACATTAATCTGAGCACTGTGGCTAATTCAGTGCCAAGTAGAACGTAGTATGCTTATGATTGTCATATGTGCACCAACTAAATTGTTCTTTCTAGATTTCTAAAAGTAAACCAAAATATAAATACATGCAACTATTACTTTTTTCCTAACAATAGCTATAAAACTAGCTAAAATAACCCATTGTTAAACACAGAATCAGAAGCACACACACACACATACATCAAAACCTTCACAAAACTCATTAACCTGTGAGGCATAAGATTTGCTCTATATTATTGGCAGAATTTTTCGATAATCTTTTACGAGCCTTAGTTTTTATCTGGCTTTCATTCCCTTGTTTTAATTTAAAGATGAATGTTTTCATTAAGAATGTTATATAGACAACAATTTTACATATTGAATTAAAACTGAATATAAATCTTCCAGTCACTATGTGTTAGCTCAGAGGTCAAGGCATATTTCTTAGTTTTGAACCTCTTAATATTTCATCTGTAAAACTCCCCAGAGTATATACAAAGACTTAAAATAAAATAAAAATTGAAAATTAATGAAACAATATTATTTCCTCTTTGTAACCAACTCCAGTTCTCTGTTCTTACTGATGAGAGAGACACACACACACAGAGACAGGGAGATGCTTAGTTTGATTCTATTACCACAGGTGCCCAAAGACAAACCAGTGTGTATTGGAATGTATAATTTTCTCAGTGAGAAAATAGTTTTCAGATAATTTGAATATTTAGAACTAAGATATTTATAAACCAAATAATCAGTTTCTTATTTTTGTATTTGATATATTATTGAGTTGCACAAGTATGTCAAATCACAATTGTTTAAAATACTATCATAGAAGTTCCACTTTTTTATGCTCAAACTTGAAGAAAAAAATTATGCAAACTTGCATCTACTCCAGTATCTCCATTTTTTTCCTGCAGTATCTCAGTTTTGTGGGAGTATTTTTGAAGCATCTTGTGTTTACTCCTGAGATTCACTGACACATGGAGATTTCTGGACAGAAGTATGATGCAATCAGTGATTGCATCTTACAAGTGCCATTTACATAATGTCAGTCATAATATGTTCATACCTCCATTTGTTAGATACATATTAGTAGTCTCCCTCTTCTAAAAATTATTGTATTTTTTATTTAAATTTTCCACTTCTTAAAGTTCATGAAGTTTGGGATATCTAACATTATGTGTAAACATTGCATTTATTCCCTTGGTTATAATGGGATAAATGAAAACTAATTGGAGGTGGAGTATTTCAATTATATATACTTGTAGGTATGAAATATTATTTTACTATTATATATGGAAGAATTTATCAGTGTATTACATAGTATATCTTTTTCTTGTGATGTACATATATTTTTGGACTGAGAAGCATTGTATGGTAGCTTATCTTTTGATTGATGCCTTTGAAGCTGGGGCTCCTTCTACTGTGCTTGCAGACTGAGATCCAGGAGTCAATTCTAGAGCTTTCTCCCACACACATTGTCTTTCACTGAAGAGTGCAGAAGGGCATGCATCTCTGCACAGGGCCAAGTACACTGTGCTACTACAGTAGGGCTCAGTCTTCAATAGCAAGGAGCTGCTTCTCTATGATTGGTTTTCCTGGATATTGTCCACCTTCTTTCAATAGTTGGTTGCACCTGCCGAATTGTAGGTATTTGGATATGCACGGTGGGTTCCTTTGGTAGGTTAAGAATGAAAACGTGTATGATCTTAGCTGGGATGTTGGAAGCCCTCCCCTATGACATTGATAATCTGCTGCAGACAGAGGTGATTTGGAGATAGAATTAATAAACTGACACATTCTACTATATATTACAAAACATGATATAAAAGATAGTAATAAAATAATCGTGAGTGTACCCACCATCAACCCTGAGATGCACAGCCCTCCGTCTGACCTTCCATTATCACAACCTCTGCTCCCACCAGCCAGCTGTCTGAGGGTTAACTGCTGCCTTGGGTGTAACTATGGTTGCCACTTCTTTGATTTGCTTCATACCTTCAGTATACGCATATGTGTATATTTTTAGTTGGGCATGTTTTTAAGCTTTATTAAATGGAAACATTGTGCATGCATTCTTATGCAACTGGCTTTTCTTTATTCAATCTAATGTGTGATGTGTATAAGGATGAAAATTTCATATATTCACCATGGTAGTTCTTTTATACTGATACGCAATTATATGAATTTACCAGAATATATTTATCTTTTATAAGTTTGTTCTAGGCTAATAGAGATAATAGATGTTGGGGATATTTGTAATTTTTGCAGATTTAAGCAGTGTTCTGTAAAAATTCTTAAAAATATTCCATAGTATATATGTCTGAGAGTTTGTTATTTTGTATATTTACACAGAACCTATGGAAGGAAAAAAAAATATATATATATACACACACACACACACACACACACACACATATATATTTCAGTTCACAAACTTAATTTGTTGTATGATTTTGGAAAAGTGGCCACATTTGTGTTTGTGTGGGAAAGATGGACACAGTCATATTTATTGCACAGTGCAGAGCTTGCAAACAAAATAGAATTTTGCCAAACGCTTATTTGCAAACCAGATTGTTTGCAAAAAAGCATTCATGAACTGATATAGACAGATAGATAGATAGATGGATAGATAGATGTGTGCTCTAGCTAGTATGAAAAATTTCTCTTGCTCCAAATTTTTTTGTATAATGGACATTTTCTTAATTTTTAATATTTTCTTGTCTGATGGGATAAAACGATGTCACATTTTGCTTTTCATTTGTGTTTTTATGATTTTTAATGAATTATAGCATTTAAACACAAGTGTTCATCCACATAGTATAGTCTTTTGTTTCCTTTTTTTTTCCTACTCTGATTATGAAATCTGTGATCATGCCTTTTAACTTTTTCTATTGAGTTTTTCTTCTTAATCCTTAATTCTTATTAATGCTTTGATATTTGTTATATATTATGGATATTCTTTTTTGGTTATATGTGTATTTTTGGTTTATATTTTGTTTTTATATTATGTTCTTTGTGATATCTTTAGACACAGACATTTTTAACTTTTGTTATCAATATGTAAATGTTTTCTATATTATGTCTATTATTTTTGCATCTCATTAAAAGTCTTTTCCAAAGTGTTCCCTAAAAATATTTTTCTATGATTTCTCCTTAGTATTTTTTATTAGTTGTCTATTCCTGCATGACAATGTTACAACGAACTTAGTGGCCTGAAACCACACATACTTATTATCTCAAACTTTGTTTAGGCCAGTGATCAGACTTTGGCTTAACTAGGCTGGCTACTTCGGGGTCTTTCACCTGACTGTTATCAAGCTGATGACTAGGGCTGAAATCTCCATGATTATGTGACATTGGCAGAACTAAGTTCGTGGTGAGATGTTGGGCCAAAAGCCACAATTCTTCCTGACTCTTGGGGTGGGGGCCACCTGAGTACCATACCGTGTGGGCATCACCACATTACATTTGCTTCATTAAAGCCAAGAAGTGAAAGTCTGCGGAGACACTCTGCTAACCATGTAGTGGAGCTGTGTAACTCACACCAGGTCACATTTGCTGCATTCCACTAACTAGCGCAAGTCACAGGTCCTATCAATACCCAAGTGGAAGGGATTATACAGTGCGTGAATACTAGGGGATAGGAATAGGTACGTGTCATCTGCCACAAGTTTCATCTTTCACATTTAACATTAATTGTGTATATTGGTATTGCTCTTTTTTCTATATGAATAACCTGTTGCCTCAAACTGAAAAATTGAATAATCTTTTATTTCCTAACAAATTTCAATAACATCTTTACTGCATATTCTGACTTCATCATTTGTGAGAATCTATTTCTGGGCTCTGTTCTACTAGAAAATTTGATTAAGCTAATGACAATGCCACACTGACTTAATTACTGTAGTCTTTTTGTTACCTTTGAAATTTTACAAGGGAAGTCTAATTTTCTTCTCTCTTGTTGTCTTGGATCTACTTAGGCCTTTGTTCTTCTGCATGCATCTTAGAACTAGTTTTTGTTTTTCCTGAAACAAAAATAAAAGATACAGTTTAATTGTAAAAACATTACACTATTTTGGAGAAATGCACATTTTTACATTAATTAGTCCATGTTCATCAGCACAACATACCTCTCATTTTGCTTAATTTTTGTTAATCCTTTGATAGATTTAAAACAACACTTTACTACTATTATAGTAAGATTTATTTTTATTTTTTTATTTTTTATTTATTTATTTATTTTTTTTTTGCGGCACTGGGGATTGAACTCACAACCTTGCGCTTGCCAGGGCAGGTGCTTAAGCCGCTGAGCCAAACTCCCCAGCCCTAGGATTTATTTTTAATTGTATGTTCTAACTTTGTTAGTACTCAGGAAATGCTTTGGATTTTTTTGTATTTATACTGTATCAAAGATCTTACCAGATGCTTTTAACTAATTAGTAGTTTACCTGTGAATTCTTTGGACACAATTATGTTTTTGGTTTCGTAATGTGCACTTAATCAGAATTATATTTCCTTTTTTCTAATTTCATAAATTTTTAATATCCTTACTGAATTTATTGGACTTCCTATGAAATGCTGTATTGAGTTGGTTATTGAGGGTGTTCTTATAGTATTCCTAATGGTAATGGAGTGCTTCTAACATTTCACCATTGATCACAGTAGGTGCTTTGTAAATTTCATATGTTCTTCTTATCATGATGTAGTAGTCATATGTTATCCTGTTGTGATATGCAACTTTTTACCATGAATGCATGATGAGATTTATTGAATAATTTTGCTTTATCTAATGAGATATATATTTATTTGTCTTAGTCTGTTAATGTTAAGTGTATTAGGTAAAAATGCTTCGAGATTGAACCCAACATGATTTGGTATGATAAAACCAGCCTGGTAATGACATATTTGTCTGTGTTTGTAGATTTTTTTTTGTAAATTAATTTAAGACATTTATATCAACACATAATTCTCATTGATCTGTAACTTTCTTTTCTCATCTTGTACTGTTTACTTTGGAAGTCAGCATTGTATTTGTTACATAAAGTAAATTCAGGATGTTTTGATTTTTGTTCTCCAGAAGTGTTTCTGTAAAATTTAGATGATCTAATACTAGAATATTTATAAGAATTCATCTGTAAAGCCACTTGACAATTCTGTTTTCTTTATGGGGATATTTTTACTGCATGTAAAATTTTATTTGATCCTTGTAGGCTTAAGTTATTTGTTCCCACGTTTACTATTTACTCTTTTGGTAAGTTGTGTTTGTGATGAATTGGTAATTTTCTTTTAATTTTTCATATTTATCTATTTAAGCTTGCTCAAAATGCGTCATTGGCTGTCTAACCACCTCCCATGGACATTTTTCCATGTTTAATACTGAGCATGTGGTCCTTATTCTTTGTTAGTTCTTGATTGGGTTTTGCCTTTCATGTTAGTCTATATAATGACTAACTGTTAGACTTTTTGTCCCTTTTATTATGTGTGTATTTCTTATTGCATTAACTTTGGCTTTTGCTTCTATATATTTTAATCATTTTATTTTATTTATTGTGTGTAGTTTTATGATTGTGTTATATTTGTAACTTCTTTAATTAGGTACGTGATCCATTATATTTTGGTAATACTCCAGCAAATAGTGGAGGAATTTATTGCTTATTTAGTGAGAGGGATTTTAGAATTTGCTCTGGACTAGCTGCTGTCAGGAACTAAGGATAATTCTATGATTGGATATCTGAATAAATGTTATCTAGGAGGAAAAAAAATGAGAGGTAAACCTATAGCGGATAAAGGAGTAGCTGTCACCCAATTAATGGAGAAACAATAGTGCATGCTATTTTGTAGGTTAGAGAATATTTATCATTTTTTTCTCTCCAAGAAATAATTATAAAATATTATTGTTTTTGTCTTGATCCACCATGTTAATGGAGTGGCTTTGTTCTGTGAAATTAATTATGCTCAAGAAGAGAGTAAGAGACATTGCTAACGGTGACAAGCTTGCTCTTTGGTGTCGTAGCTATTTTTCTCTTCTCACTTTAAAAGATGAAGCTATGTATTTATATTTAAAACCACATTGCTTGTATTCTACACAATTTACTATGTCATTTTTTCAGTTATGCCTTCTAAGTATTTTCTGTATTCCAGTGTACTCCTTTGTGTAACAAGAGTTATTCTTACATTTGTAGAGTTTCTACATTTTTCAGTTGTTACTTTATCTTTGTTATATTGCACCTTCTTTTGTTTGATATTAGCCTGATGTATAGGTTTTCATTTTATATTCTCAAGCATACTATGATCTGATGCTTTTAGGATGCATATTGTAAGTGGAATATAGTTAGTTTTTTAAAATTCATATTCTAATGACCATTGTGTATTTGTGGAGAGTTGAACCTATTTATTTTTAATTAATTAATTAATTTTTTATTAGTGCATGTTAGCAATGCAGTTTACAGTTATCTTGGGAGTGGTTACATGTACATATTATAGCTTGTTTCTTTTTTTAAATACCCTTCCCCTTTCTGCCCCCTCCCCTCTCCTCCTTCCATTCTGCTACCCCTTTTTCATATTTGTTGACATTATTAGTCCTAGCTCATGTTATGCTGCATAGTGCTTATATTAATTGGCTTATTAGGTTCCTGTGCATTGCACAACTTTATTCTTATTTCCCCTTCTCCTCTCTATCCCTCAACCTCGATCCCTTGGAACATTTACCTGCTCTAAGAGGTCTATGCCTTGTCCTGTTGTATCCATCCTGTATCATTGTCTTTGTTTGTATTTTGCCTCACTCAAGTAAGACATACCATACAGTATTTAAGTTTGTGTCTCTAAGATATTTCACTCAACATTATATTTTCCAGGTGTATCCATTTTCCAACACGTCTCAAATTTGTCATTCTTTATAGCTGAGTCATATTCAATTATATAGAGTAGCACATTTTGTATATGCAGTCATCTGTTGATAGGTATACAGGCTGCTTCCAGGACTTAACCATTATAAATTGCACTGCTATAAATATTGGCATGGAAGTATCACTGTAGCATGATGGTTTAAGCTCTTTGGAGAAGATATCTAGCAGGAGGACAGCTGGGTCATATGAAATTTCTAATTTCAATTCTCTGAGAAATCTCCATACTGATTTTCATAATGGTTTAACTAGTTCTCATTCTCATCAACAATGCAAGAGTATTCATTTTTCTCTACAGCCATGCCAGCATTTGTCATTACTTGATTTCTTAATTATCACCATTATTTCTGGTATAAGATGGAATCTTAGCATTGTTTTGATTTGCATGTCTCTAATGACCAGAGATGTTGAACATTTTTTCACACATTTGTTGAGTATTTGTATTTCTTCCTCTGTGAAGTGTTTCTTTCTTTCTATTGCTGATTTCTTGACTGGGTCTTTAATTTTAGGTGTTTTAATTTTTTTTGACTTCTTTGGGAATTGTAGCTAATAGTCCTTTAAGAAGTTGCGAGCAATTTTTTTTCCATTGTTTGGGTTGTATCTTCACTCTACTGATTGTTTTCTTTTACTGTACAGAAGTTTTTCGTCTGATATAATTCCGTCTGTTAACTGTTCCTGCTGTTTCTTGTGTAAATGATACTCTGCTTAGAAAATTCTTTCTTATACCTATATCTTCAAGTGTTTTACCTATTTTATCTTCCAGATTGCTTAATGTTTCTGTTTTAATGTTTAGATCTTCAATGTATTTTGATTTTAATTTAGTATACTGTGAGAGATAAAGCTCCAGTTTCATTTTTCTCTAAACAGGTAGCAAATTTTCCCAACACCACTTGTTGAATAGGCTATCTTTCCCCCAACACGATTTGTTAAAAATCAAATAGGTCAATATGCCTGGCGAGGTTTCTGTATTCTCAGTTCTGTTCCATTGATCCACGTCTCTGTTTTGTTCCAGTGCTATGCTATTTTTTTCACTATTGCTTTGTAGTATAGCTTGAAGTCAGATATTGCTATGCCACTTGCTTTGTTTTTATTGCCTGTTGTAGTCAGGGGTTACAAGGAGAACAATTACATACAGGACACATAATTTATAGCATTATTTACAATGATCCCCCAAGGAGTCAAATACAATAAAGTACAGGAAATCTGTCCACAACATTAAAGACCTAGAAAATCCAGCCAAAGGCCTGGATCCCTTGGCATTAACCTGCATGAGTTCAGCTGAAAACCTAAGAGCCCACGACGACAACTCATGTAAGTCTATTTCATGAATCTGCTCTGGGAAGACAAGAAGGTCAGCAGTGGAAGCTAGAAAGTCTATGCCAGCAAGGTGAAGGATCTGTGCCAGCAGGCTAAGGGTTCTGTACTAGAGCCAAGTGGTGATGCTCAAAATAAGGACCAGGGCTCCCCCAAAGTGAACCGCAGCATTCTCAGCGACAAGGTCCTGAACTCTTCAGATGATAACAGCCGAGCTCATATCAGGGAAGCCAGCATGACAAGCTCCTCCAGGAGAACCAGTGGCTTTGAACTACAACAGCAACACTTAGCAGAACCCATAACTCTACTCTTCCTCCCCAGGTCTCCTTTTTATGCTGGCAGTAGTCCTCAGGTGGGCCATTCATGCTCAGCACCACACTGATTCAGTTCAGCTGGTGTTGGCTGCTAGTTACGAATCCACTACATTACCCAAATTGCTTTTGCTGTGTTTCATATGAATTTTAAGATGGTTTTCTCTAGATATGTAAAATATGCTGTTGGTATTTTGATTGGGTCGGCATTGAATCTGTGTATCTGTATTGGAAGTATAACTCCTGGGCATTCAGGATCAAGGGAAATCTTTTCATTTTCTGATGTTCTTTCAATCTCTTTTAGAGTACTATAGTTTTAGTTTTCTTTGTAAAGGTCTTTTACTTCCTGGTTTAGGTTAATGCCTAGATATTTCATTTTCTTGAAGCTATGATGAAGAGATTTTTTCCTAATTTCTTTCTCATCCCATTTATTGCTGATATACATAAATGCTAAAATTTTTACATGTTGATCTTGTATCCTGCTACTTTATTGAAGTTGTTTATTCTAAGAGGTTTTTTTGGGAGGGGGTGGAGTTCTTTGGGTTTTCTATGTAGAGTAACGTGTCATCTGCAAATAATGATAATTTGAGTTCTTGCTTTCCTGTATGTATCCCTTTTATTTTTTTCTCTTGCCTAATTGCTCTGGATAATGTTTCAGGTATTATATTGAATAGAAAAAGGTAATAGTGGACATCTTTGTCATAAATTTTATTTATTTAGTTTTTTTATAAGTACTGGAGATCGAACTCACGACCTTGCATTTGCCAGGCAGGCACTTATGCCACTGAGCTATATCCCCGGCCCCAGTATTCCTGATTTTAGAGGAAATGTTTTTAGTTTTTCCCACTTAGTATGATGCTAGCTATTTGTCATAAATAGCCATTTTCATATTCAAGTCCTTCTGTATCTGTGTTCTTCAGAGTTTGTATTTATTTATTTTTTTATCATGAAATGGTGTAGTGGTTTGTCAAAAGCCTTTTCTGCATCTGTTATTATGATCCTGTGGTTTTTGACTCACTCGTGTTCATGTGATGCATTACATTAATTGGCTTACATATGCTGAACCATCCTTTCATCTCTGGAATGAAAGCTAATTGATCATAATATATGGTCTTTTGAATCATGTGCTGCATTCTATTTGCTTATATCTTTCTGAGGGATTTTGCATCTATATTCATGAAAGAGAAAATAGTGTGGAATCTCTGACATCTTTTCAGGGACTCTATAGCCTTGTTGAATCTGTTCAAATTTTGAACTGTTTTGATTGGCTCATCCTATATTTCACCTATTTCTCAAAAATTGATTGTGGTATATTGACTATAATTGTTCTGAACATTTGATTCATTTCCTTTTTGATCTCATCTGTTATCTTCATTTGTTCTAAGAACTTTTCATAGATTTCTAGTACCTGGCATTTGTTTTCCTGTCCCTTTTTGGCCCCTTATTCTGCCTTGGAAGAGTTGAGAGTGTACAGAAATCTTCTGTTTCTTTGTTTCCCCATTCTCCTACTTGTATCTGTGTTTATTTGCATATATATGTTTGTTTACATCTATTTGTTGCATGTATATATTTTAAGATTATATATGGCTCCCTTTTTTTCCTCTCTTTTTGAGAGGGTTACTGAAGTTGTGGACTAGAAAAGTTAGGAGATTTTGTGGCTTATATGGAGATGTTTAGTAGGATATTGTCTCCCTGTGAATAATTTTCAGCTTTGTATATCTAGAGCTAGTATTTAGTCCTTCTGTTTTTTTTTAAAGACATTTCATCTCTGTCCTTGTGTATTACTAGAAAAAATGCTCCCATTTATTACAACATCCACAGATACAATCTTACAATACTTCTGTGTGATAGTGATTGCAGTTATTCTTCTTCTTTTGTCTATTCCCTATGCACTCTATTACAGTTTATTATTTATAGCTGTTGCAGTGAGATCGGTGAGGTGTGGTGGGGAGAATGGAATGAGTAATGCGAGACACTAAGGGAGAGATCTGAAGGGGAGACTAGTGGTAGATGAGAAGAAAACATTGATGTGTGGCCTGATTTTATGGGAGTACTTTTATTTAAATTGAAATTTCAGTACTGAGAGTTCTTAGAGGGTAGGAGGCTAGGACAAGATATGGGAGAAAGCAGGTTCACTTCGTTTTTGAGGAAAGCTATGTACTTACCTGAACTTGCTCATTGTGAGAACAGTAAGCTAGGCAAGATATGGAAGAGCCAAAGGCTTACTAGGGGGAGAATTGAGGAATTATAGTAGTGAAGATAGGAATGACTTTAAGAGAGCTGCACATGCTGAATGTAAAAATTTGGGAGGAGGAGTTTACATGTTTTGAAAAACACTAAAGTAGTATGTTAATAATATTGTTTTAGGGGTCTGAGGTAAAGAAATTAAAGAGCTAAGACAAAGGAGAGAACCTAGATACCTTTTAAATCAGAGCCAATGAAAAAGCAAATATACAAAAATACAACCTAATAAACATGAAATCATACAAGAGCATAACATAACCTCATGTTACTAAATCAAGAAACAAGGAGAAACAAACCAGTAAGATGTCCAATGAGAACAAAGGTTAGCTATCTCAATGATACATTGCACATGTGGTTTCTGACTAGCTTCTTTGCCTAGGAGATGGAATACTCATTCCAGCAACTCCTCTGATCCTTCTACTGCAATACTGAAGTTATCTCAGACCCAGAACCTCTTTCTGCCAGGTTTCATTATTCTTGCAGAGTGTGATCCAGTCCAAGTACTTGGGTTAGGAACTCTTGCTGTTGCTCCCCTTGGGTGTGATGGTAGATTCAGCAGACAAGTTTACTGGCACTAAATTGGCCAGAGTCAGGATTATTCCTAAGCAGTCAATTCAACTACAGCAGTGACAGGCTAATCTGTTGCAGTGGTATCTGTCAGAGATGGCTGATAAGTAACATACTAGAAGACCCTGTTTTGGGTGTCCCTTTAGCCTAGAGAAGAAATCTATAGCTATAGTGTATGAGTCACAGTAACTGAAGCCTTGACCCAGAGTTAATGTGCACTAAATTCAATGGCGGTATCTTCCCTACTTGTAAAAAACAGCAATGAACAGTGATTTTATAGAATCAGTTGTCTAAAGCACAGTGGGTAAGGGACCAAGTACTGCCAGAGGTAGGAAAATGAGAGAAAAAAGAAAAAGAAAGAAAATTTTCTTTCAGTCCTCTGTGGTGTGGGAAGGAGGACCCTACTGATACTAAGTGTATGTTGTTATGTATTTAGACGTGAATGACAGAGAAAATTGGGTATAGAGTTGGTATTGGGAATCAGGAACGGGAAAGGATTCTATGATTGATGTAATTATTACAGAAAAAGTTTAAAGGAGACAACTGAAGAGGGGATGAAGGAAAAGTAAAATTACTAATGAATACAACACAGTTGAAAAAGGTCAGGTGGAGA
Source organism: Dasyprocta punctata (assembly GCA_004363535.1). Classification (NCBI taxonomy): domain Eukaryota; kingdom Metazoa; phylum Chordata; class Mammalia; order Rodentia; family Dasyproctidae; genus Dasyprocta; species Dasyprocta punctata. Next base: position 3,927 of record RJWM01011647.1, on the reverse strand, counting down.
GGTATGGGTAAAAATAGGAGGGATATTAATGGACAAGGGAGAGTTCCCTTACCTTCTATAAACTATTTTAGGAAGAAAAAGGGAAAAAAGGCTGGATTAAGTGATGAACACCAACACAGACATGCTCATAAATGAAAAAAGTGTAACGTAATAGAAAAAAGTGCACGTGGTGGCGCACGCCTTTAATCCCAGCACTTGGGAGGCTGAGGTAGGAGGAGCGTTGTGAGTTCGAGGCCGGCCTGGGCTACAACGTGAGCGCAGGGCTGGCCTGAGCTACATAGTGTGACCCTGCCTCAAAAAACCAGGGCCGGGAGTTTGGCTCAGTGGATTAAGCACCTATCTGGCAGGCGTGAGGCTCTGAGTTTGATCCCCGGTGACACACACACGCACACACACAAAAAAAAGTGCAGAGAGAAGTGTACAAGAGAAGGAAAACAGCAGAGTAAAAAATAATAAAAATGTTAAAAAGTAACAATAAAAAATGAAAAAATAATACAGTCAAAGGATAGTAAAAACGTTTTCTATTGTTTTGAACCTGTGGATTCTTTCCTCCGGTTCGGGATGTGGAGTGGAGCTCAGGCCAGGGTGTGTCTTTGTTCATGCTAGAAATCCCAGGAGTGGTGCTGGCTTAGAGATCTGCTTCCAGTGGGAACACACTCCAGTGTGAGCTGCCAATCCTGTGTAACTCAGGCTGAGCCTGGCTTCCGACCACAGGAACTGAGCCTGTGATCACTTGATTCTGACCACCTGAGTAAGCTCCAGCTGGCTGCAGTCTCATATGACTGTCCTTCCCCCATCCACTCTGGGAACTGGGCAGCATGCAGCAGTCAATGAGATTTTCTGGAACTAAAGCTCAAACACTGAGCCCTTCCCAAAAGTGGTGTCCCAGCTGGTTCCTGCTCTTCCAGTCTGTGCCTGGGGCGCTTGTACCTCAGTCATTCACCAATTGTTGAGTCTGGAGGGCTGCTCATGATACAGTGTCTCACATTCTTTCTGCTGTCTTCAATTACGTAAGATTCTTCTGGTCCTGGTGTAGTTCCCTTGTTCTCCATATGCTGAAAAGTTGCTACCTTCACTTTGCCTCTGGTGGCTGCCCAGCCCCGGTTGGTGGTGCCACATGGTTTCTTGCTGCTCTGCAGCGTGCTCTATTTCTTCTGATACTTAGTCCTATTTTCTTCTCCTCCGTCAGCTCCCTGGTGGTTCCCATCTTCCCTCTACAGTTCTTCTTGTAACTATTATTTTCCAGAGTCTAGATGCTCTGTCTTGGCTTAGTTGCTGGCACTTACCGCTCCACCATTTTTAACCTGCTAAGAGTTTAACCTATTTATAGTCATTGTGATTATTGTAGACTTGGATTTATTTATAATTATGTTTTTTCTGATTATATATTTATTTACTGTGTTTCCTTTTCGTTGTCTTTTCTTGAACTATTTTGAGGTTAGTCCCCCCAATCCGTTTATACTTTTAGAAGCAAGATATCCTACTTCTATTATTTTAGTGCTTACTATAGAAAAATGAATAGTACCCTTTTATATACTCAACATTTATTTATATTTGCCCTTATGCTTACCTTTTTTTGTTGTGTGCTATTGTAGTTTCCAAGCTTTTCTTTGGTGTTTTTTTCTGTCTTAAATATCTATCTTAATATTGTCTCAATTTTTATTTTCTTTACACTTCTCTTATGACATTTATTCTTGCAAACTGTGTTCTAGGCTAAGTGCACTTGTGAATATATTTTTCTACTAACTTCTTTCAGCTGTTTCTGTTTACTCAATGAAATTAGAAGCAGATTCAACAGTTGAGAATAATAATGGGGCAGAGGTTTTGGAAGTTTTAAGAGAAGAGACAAAATATTCACCTAAAAGAGGGAGAGAATGAAGAAGATGTAACGGGACAGTGTTGTACTTTTGTGAGATACCCGTGATGCTTTCTTTGAAGTAAGTATTCTACATTGAAATGATGTAGTTTCCCCAGCTCTGCTTGGTTGTGGTCACACAAGCCTGGAAAATTGAAAAACTAGAGCTGATACATTGTGTGATGGGTCTGAGTGATAGATTTTAGAGTTTTGTGTATTAGATAAGAACTGTAAGAATACCTCCAATGGTGAAAGAAGAACAACTATATTTTTTGCCATTTGCAGAATGATAGGGAGTGCAGTTTCCTACCAGAAGAAACAAAAGAATGACACAAACAGGGAAATGGTAGTCCTAGGAAGGCCAGGAAAAAGGAAGAAAAAAGACAAATCAGGATTTTGGGTTTAAATAGTGTGCCCAGGATGCCTGTCTTTGGACCTGTCTTGATATGACTGACATAAATGATTGGAAGGTGCTGAATTATCTCAGGGGTATCTAGTGCACATGATGGTCCCACAGTTCACTGTTTTAATAGTGTGCAAGACATGTGGTCCCTATGTATGAATCATTAATGAAATTCAGGTGGAGAAAATGTTGCTGTAGGTCATGCCATGGGATCTAACACACATATGCTATGGCCCAGAGCTTCAGAAATTTTCTGGACATTTGCTATTTGTATTTGTTTTTCTTAACAAATGTGTTACCTGCACTATTTTCCCCTTCGTGTTACCCCACTGTGTTACCTGCACTATTTTCCCCTTCGAGTTCTAGTCCACTAAAATCTCTAAGAGGTGTAAAGGGAGAAATGTACATGGGTAATGGATACATTTAGTGAAATAGGAGCCCTGGCTGTACCTACACAGAGACTAAAATATTCTCACCTTGCCTAGTCTAAGGGAGTCCTACTCTTCAAGGATTTTTGATGAGTTGTAAATGTAATGGACAGATTTGATCCTAGGATTAGGCCATCATCAGTAGTTTAACTGTTGTCAAACAAGAAGAAACAAATTTGAGATTAAATTTGAGATGTATTAATGAAGACCATTTCCAGGCCAGTCACTAAGTCACTATGCCCAATTCTAGATAGTTGATCAGGATATCTATGACTCACATAGTTCTTGGTGGATCTTAGACAGGTGTTCAGCCCATTTTGTGTTGAAACTGTCACTATTTCAGACCAACTGATATAGGAACTACAGAGTGTTGAACAAGATGACGGGACAGTAAGCAGCAGAGTAAACAGCCTCCCTGAGAGATGACATCCAGATGCTGGAATATAGCAACATGGGGAAGACAAGAAGGAAGAAAGTGAGTCCTCTGGACCCAGGAAGAATCTAAAGCAAGAACTGAAGCCCATAGAAAGAGTAAAAAGAAACACTTAAACAAAGAAGGCTGTAGCTGGTGGTGCCTCTGCCTGGAGCCGGGCCCACTGTGTGAGAGGTCCTGCTGGAACCTGGGGACTCACGTTCAAGGTGCCACAGCAGTGGCGACCCCAGAGGCCTCTGCCACGAGAGGCAGCATTGGAGGAGAGTGGCAGTGGATGGGGGAGCAGATCTGGAGAACTGTGAGTGCAGAGATCTTCACCCTCATGCATGAGGGGGAGATTGGCTGGGAGACATCTTGGAGTTGGACTGGGGACTTCTAGCTGGGTGCAAACCTGTGGAGGTTGCTCAGGCTGAGCCCTGCTCCTGCGCACATTCTGGGCACCACCTCGGAGGGTCCCTGTGGGTGACTGGCTCAGTTTGTAGATGGCGGCTCCACACACGCTCCAAGGGTGGTGGTGGAGAGTCCACGGGTGACCGGCCTACTGGCCCAGGTTCATGGGGCAGTGGCCCTGCCCCTGCACACACCCCACCAGCCATCGGGGAGCCAAGTTGGGCTGGGGAATGGCAGCAGATAGCACAGTAACAGTGCCCCCAGTGGTAACCATCAGATATTCATAATCAGCATTGGCTGGAAGAACCAGTCTCACTTCAGAGAAATTGCGGCCAATGTGAGGAGTGCCTGGGTTCCCAGTGCCCATTTGCCCAGAAGAACCCAGCAGTATGTCAAGACAAAGAAGCAAAAGGCAGTC
>RJWM01011646.1:18001-59261 GCA_004363535.1 Dasyprocta punctata | reverse complement strand
ATATGGAGGAAACCAATTATTTCATCAAATGAAGGTGGATCATTCGTTTTTCAGATTGTCAGCATACATATAGTAAATATAGTAATACTATTGAAACCAACTCTTTGAATTCCTGAAAAAAGATATTTTCATTTAAAACCACAAATAATTTTATTATGAAATGCATGCATGTATAGAAGAGTCATGTGTTTTCTAAGATGTAAGATTATTTTAAGAATTATTAGCTGAACAAAAATAAATGCAAAATTGATGTAAAATTGTATGATTAATACTGCTAATTATACTTTTTAAAATGTTAAGTCTAAAATATATATTAAATATAGGGATTCTTAAAAAATAAAAGCATAGTTTTATGCCCTGCTTGGAACATATGCTTTGAACTTCCTAGTTTTTTTTTTTTTTTTTTTTGTCTTTTTGAGACAGGATCTCACTGTGCAGTTCAGGCTCGCCTTGAGCTCACTTTGTAGCCCAGACTGGTCTTGAACTTGCAACGATCTTCCTGCCTCAACCTCCCAAGTGCTGGGATTACATGCATGTGTCACCGCGCCTGGCTGCTCATTTTTTTCAGTAACTGACAAAGCACATATTTTCACAGACAGTCAACTGTGATAGTTTGACTTATGTTGATGAGTTTTCAACTCCCGAACAGTACAGTGTGGTGAGTATTCATTAAAAATCTTACGTTTGAATTTTGGTCTTCACCTGGACTGGACATAGTCCTTGCTGTTCTCTCTGTTGAAATTCTGGGCAGCAGCAGTGAGCCACAGGACCACAAGGGTGAACGACTAATACTCATCAGCGCACTTGGTTCAAGTACAGTGTTCAGCAGTTTGGGTCATGGCATTTTCAACTCACAGTGGGTTTGTCTGTATACAACCCCGTCATAAACTGGGGAGCAAATTATGATGCACACGTGTGTAAAAAGTCTGCAAACAGCAAATTTCCTATATAAGGTCCAGAGAGGAAAGGTTGCAATGTCCATGTTGGACCCTTGCATGCTAATCATTTCGATTACTCTGGCTGCCAAGTGTATCAGGTATCTCAATATATCACAATTGCCTTAATACTGTGGAAGAAAATATGTATCTGTACAGTATGGTCACAAGAAAGTTGGATTGAAAGTTTTAATCTTCATGTCTTTTATATGTATTTTCCATTTCAAGATTGTATTAACTCACTGGGAACACTACATACAAGTTTCTGAATAGATATTTCCTTTTCAAATAATGTAGATTTAGGCATCAAAAATATTCATAGATGGGTAATAAAAATGTTACTTTAGTGTATGACAACAAATTAATTTATTATCTTGCATGCATTCTATTATTTAAGTGAATTACAGTAGAATCTTTTCCTAGTGCTGGGGGAACAGAATCTATGTGATATTTATCATTACTCAGAACATATTGTGATCTATAATATTTTCAGTTTGGTATATGTTTTGCTTTCAATGAATAGCAAAATAAATGATTCTAAAAGTTCTTGAAAATAGTGACAGATTTTCCTGACTGGTCCTTTTGGAATTGATGCATTCCTCTTATTCAGTATTTATAAACTGTTCTGTGTTTGGGGAGGTAAAGGTCATTGAAGATTCAGTTTTTTCTCTTAAAATTCATCTTTGCTTCCTACCATAAACATATAAAATTTTCACAAGCCCTGATAAAATTTTAATACTGCATTATTACGCAAAAATGAATGAGTAATTGCATGGTGGTGAAATGAAAGCAGTGAAGAAGAGCAGAACACCAAGATTGGCAAGAAATATTATAGGAATTTCGTGAGAATAGTAAAATAATTTTCTTTCCTACTTTATAGCTTAAAACGTAGTTAAGCCAAAGATAAAATAATACATTGACTGTAAAAATTAAGTGTAGGGTTGCAGTAATCTGAATGCTGGGTTTAAATCTAGACTGGGCAGCATACCTGCTTAGTCTCTGGTTTGAAATTTTCTAAGACATTTTATTCATTTTTGAGTTTATAATTGAAATACAATAAATCATTTAAGCAAAGCTTGGTTACAGAATGGACATTTTCTGCGTGTCAACATCTCCGTAGTTGTTTAGTGAACTCGGGTACTGTCCCTTTCATTCTCTCTTGGTTCTCAGGGTCTTACAAAGAGCAGTGAAGCACAGTTCCAGGAAATGATGTACACCGAAGTAAGGAAGATGCACAAGTAACAAAAACATGAAACTTTAAAAAGGAGAACTTGAATGTTGAAAATAGAAAAGAAGAAGGAGACAGTGACATTTATGGGGAATAAAAAAAGGTAAAATTGAAAAGTCAAAAAATAAATAAATAAATGAAAGGAAGTTGCCAAAGAGAGTGTAAGTGTAGTAATCACAGCCAGTTTGAGGGAAAGATTTTCTCAAACTCTTGACAGATATAAATATCTTACTGAAAAATTCTTCTCCTTTCTTTAAATGTATTGCAGGGCATTTAAAACAAAATATTTCCTTGAACTTTTGTTAAAAGAAGTGCAAACATGACATGCTGTATATGCAGGGGAAAAAAGATAGTAGAACATCTGCTATTTAATTTTGTAGTTTTCCAGTGCATGGAAGCTCTTCTTTCAGGAGATACAGGCTAACAAAATAGGTGTATTATATTTGCAAAGTTAACTGATACTACCTTAAAAAATGAATGAAAAGCTGGGCATGGTGGTGCACGCCTTTAATCCCAGCGCTCGGGAGGCTGAGGTAGGAGGAGCATTGTGAGTTTGAGGCCGGCTTGGGCTACAAAGCGAGTGCAAGGCCAGCCTGAGCTACATAAACCAGGGCTGGGAGTTTGGCTCAGTGGCTTAAGTGCCTACTCTGGCAGGTGCGAGGTTGTGAGTTCGATCCCCAGTGCTGAAAAAAGAAAAAAAAAAATGAATGATAAGCAGTAGAAAAACTATTTCCCCTAAATTATTCAAAATTATAATATACTTAAAACTAAGATCTTGCATTATCAATACGTTATTGCAGAAAACTTCGACTTTCTGCAAAATTCTATTCATAAATCCCTCTCAAGTAACGAGGAATGCAAATGAATTTGATTCTTTTTATTTCAGGTAATTAGCACTTATTCCCTAAAGGACAACTTAAAAAAATGTTCTTTGATTCATATTCCTTCATCAATATGTACTGATAGTTTCACTATATTTTTTTTAAAAAAAACTCAAGTTTAATTAGCTCAAGATAAATAAAGGCTAAGTTATAAATCTGAATAAAAGCTTCATGAAATACATAAAGACATGGCTGATGTTAATGAGTTTGACGTGAAATTTAGGTTAAAACAAGTCAAGAAATCATGTAATTTAATTTTTATTACTCATTGTGCAATTGATGTCTCCAATTATACAATATTTTAATATTATATGATGCTATAATAATATGCATAAATTCTAGAGCCAGGAAACTAATAGTCTCAAAGATACTATACATTCTACACGTCCGAGGCTTCTGCTGTCCACCTGAAATGGTCGCCTGAAATGATCACTATCAACAGACCGCACCACACAGCTCCATTTCAGCTACTGGGCTTTGCTCGCCTCTGTTCAGCTTGCCTCCTTTCGGCCTTATCTGGAAGCACTTCCCTTAAAGTCCCATAAGAGACTTTCATTGCAATGTTGCAGGGAGTGGCAGAGGTAGAAGCCTACTTCCAGGCCCTCAGTGCAAACCTAACTTCAAATTTCTACCATTTCCCAGGTGATGGAATTGGAGAAGTCAAAAAGGTGCAGGCACCACTGAGAGGGATACCAACAGGTGGGCAGTGGCTGAAGCTGTTAAACGTAAGGTGTGATCTAAAAATTTATGGTGTTCCTAAATTAAAAAATATATAGTTAAACACATATTCTCATTCTCATTAATTCCCTTTCAAATCCTCCTGCTTGTTTAAAACACACGTGTCCCATCCTTCTTGCTACTTTCTGAAGCAGGACTGGAAATCCTTTTTCTTAAGTGTCTTAAATTGCCCTTTGGCGGCGGAGCTGATGCTCTGGAATGATTCAAAAAGTTCATCTTCTTTGGTGATTGTAACTTTGGGGAATAGTCAGAAGTCATACAGTGCTAGATCTAATGAGTAAGGTATCTGAGGGACACTGTCATGTTTTTACGAGCCTGCATTTGGGTTGGATGGCACTCATTAGCAACACTAAACATATTTTTGATCAGCAGCATTCACTGAACTTTTGATCCCACTTCATAAAGACATTCACGAGAGGGGCTTACAGAATTGCTTGAGAAAGTGACAACTTTCTGAAGGAGTGGGAGAAATGTGTTTGGAGCAGCTGGGGAGGTTATTCCAAGGAGAATTAATGGCAATGAATCTGTTATAGTAATACTTTCTCAAAACTTTGAACATTTACTGTAGTTTTTGATCACCTTTTGTATTTCTATTAGTGAGACTGAATTTCTTCAAAATATTTTGATTAAAATCATAGTCTTTTGAAATGTAAATGTGTACATTTAATTGATTTTATATAGATTTGATTTAGAAATAAACTAATCAAGATTCTGCTTATAAGGAGAATCAAGAAGAAAATAAACATGATGGTTCAGACTTATTTTCATTCTTTTCCCTTCTTAGAAACCCAGGGTTTGCCTGTGACAATAATGTAACTGAAATGATATTCAAAATTAATTAATATAATGTTCTTCTAAAATTAACAGCAACCAGTACTTTTGAAAGAAACATTTTCTTAGGGTGAATGTGGAAAACATAGTGAAAATAAAGATATCAATGAAATAAGATGATGTAGGGGTGTACATATAGCAATTAGTAGACATTCACAATGCTGAATATCTTTGCTGAAGCATGAAAACTTTAGGATCTTCACTGCTTCTAAAGAGAGTAGGAAGATAGAGATTTCATTTCATTATCTAGTTCAAGGGATGATGGATGTATAGGCATATTTCTAGGCATTTCAAATTATTATTCTATGAATTCATTTTGGTTCCATTGTTATATGCTTTTGGACGTATTTGACCCTATCAGATTTGAAATATTAGCTCTTTATAAATACAGACTAATTACTTAATGCACTTTAACCTCTAGAGAGCTCAGAAGGACACCATAGGAAAACAATAACCTTCTCCCATTCTGCCCACATAAACATCAGTAAGAGACTCAGTTGCTTATTTGAACTAAGGTCACTTTACACAAAGTCTGTTGTTGACTAAAGCATTAAGAGTTAGGGTTTTACTGCAAATTGTTTTACCTAAGTTGTTTCAGAATGAATATTTACTCTGTTCAACACTGACATCTACAAAGAATGACTGTGGCCCAGACATGTTGGTACAAGAGCATGTTATGTCAAGAACTGTGCTTTGCACAGAAAAGTTGAAGAGAATAATGAATAAATAGATGATATGAAAAGACCAGCAATGAATACAAAGATTAAATAAGTAACCAAAAGCTCCCCAAAATGTTTCTCAAAAAACTAAAAGGAGAATAGTAGTATCCCACTACCAAGTATACATCCAAAGGAAAGGAGATTAGTACACTGAAGAACTATCTTCACTTTTGTGTTTACTGCAGAATAACTCACAATATCCAAAATATGGAATCAACTGAAGTGTCCACTGATAGATGAATGAACATTAAAAATGTCACACACACATATATTCTGGAATATTATTTAATCAAAAAAGTTCTGTTATTTATGGGTACAAAGACAAGCCTGGAAGACATACTACATGAAATAAGCCAGGCATAGATACACAAATACATCATCACATGTCCTCACTCAGACGCGAAAGACAAAAAGGTTCCTCTCATGCATGTAGAGGTAGAATCTTGGTCAACAGGAGATGGGAAGGGTGGAGGGAAAAGGGATAGAAGCGGTGGAGAAATACAGTTAGACAAGACACACACTAGGCAGTGATGGTGACCGTTTAGAACTGTCAGTGATACAAACAGTCCACTATACTAGGGTGCCATAGGTCCGACACCGCTGCACTAAGGGGGGTTTGGGAAACATTATATAATCTCAAAATAACTAGAAATGAGGAGTGAGAAGTTTTCTAACTCAAATAATGGCAAATTTCTGAGGAGTTAGAAATGCTAATAATCTCATTAGTTATAACATATTGTACATGTATATTGAATTGTCATGCTTTGTAAATGTTAACGATAATTACATATCAATTGAAAATAAAAAATCTCAACAAAGAAATACCTAAATGTCTAAATTCTGTCAAACATGTAAGAGCAACTAACACTAATCCTACTCAAACTCTCCAAAAATTTAAGAGGAAAGTACACTTCCAAAGTTACTTTATGAGATGAGTATTGTTCTCATATCAAAACTAGATAAGAAACTTGTAAGAAAAGAAAATATCAGGGCCGGGAGTTTGGCTCAGTGCCTTAAGCGCCTGCCCTGGCAGGCGCGAGGTTGTGAGTTCAATCCCCGGTGCTGCAAAAAAAAAAAAAAAAAAAGAAAGAAAAAAAAAAAGAAAAGAAAATATCAAGTCAATACCGCTGGTGAACACAGATGCTTTTGCATCTTACAACATACATGAAAACCAAATTCAGCAGAAGATTAAAAAGAATTGTACTCCAACAAATGGAAGAATCCTGAAACCTAAAGAAATAGGCAAGTTCTTAGACATATATGAATTACCAAAACTGAACCATGAAGACAAACAAAACAAAACAAAACAAAAAAACAGAACTCTAAACAATCCAATCACAAGAGTTGAAACTGAGGTAGTAATAAAAAAAAAAAAAAAAAAGAAAAAAGAAAAACACCAACTGAAAAAAGTCCAGGACCTGATGAATTCACCACTGAATTCTATGAGAACTTCAGGAAGGATGTAATACTCCTCAAACACTTTAATAAAATTAAAAGGAAAGGAGGACTTCCAGCTTCTGGAATCTACAATTACCCTGATTCCAAAGCTAGACTAGAATCCAACTCAAAAAGGAAACTATAGCCAAACTCTTCAATGAACACAGATGTAAGTATTCTTAACAAGACACTGGCAAACAGAATGCATCATCAAAGGCAACACATGCTATTTCCAAGTGGGTCTCATTCTAGCAACACAGGGATGGTTTAACATGTGCAAATTAATAAATGTAATACACCCATAAACACAAGCAAAGATAAAAATTGCATAAGCATCTCATAGATGCAGAAAAAGCTTTGATAGGGTGTGAATAAAGTAGTACTGAATTTTTTATAAATTTTCTAACAAATATAAAAATGTGGAAGATATATTTTAGACAAGACTGCTTACTTCCTTATAAAAATCAGAATAGCATCTACGGAGTTGTGAGTCTTCATCCTATATTATCACATACTTATTTCAGGAAGTCTGGTGTTCTAGAACAGTTATTGCCCACTCAATTTGATATTCAAAATCTAAAAAAATGTTTTACAGTTTCATGTTTTAAATCCATGAATAAAGTTTTCAGTAAATGATACCATCTATGACAAGGTTCATTTTTCCTACATATATTTCACATTATTTCTTTTCTTTTTCCCTTTCTTTTAAAAAAAAGTTTATATAGCTATTCTATTTCCTCTGCCTTTCCATATGAAACATCAAACAATCTGGTCCACATCTACAACAAATATTTCTGGTGGGAAATCTCTTAAAACCTTACATACATTTGATGAATTTATAATTTTACTATGGCAAATCTCATCTATAATCATAATCGGTATGTATCCATGCTTATGCACATCTTCACTATTTTGGTCCATTTTATACTTTTCAGCCCATAGACAAGATGCATTTTTTGTTAAATTTATATCCAAATATTTTATAGTGGTTCTAAATGTTATTTTATGTTAAATTCAGGCACCATTTGCAATATGCCATGGAAATAAAGTTCATTTTCTGATTGTTGTGCAAAGAAAAAATATCCAACATCCAGTCATGGTAAAAACCCTGATAAAAATAGGCATAGAGGACCTTACCTCAATCTGATAAAAGCCATTTATGACAAACCAATGGGCAGCTTCCCACTAAAGGAGGAAAAACTGAAAGATTTCACTCCAGTATCAGAAGCAATGTAAGGATGTTCATGCTCACCATTCCTGTTCAAAACAGTACTCCTATCATTAGCCAGAGCAATCAGGCAAGAGAAGGATTAAAAGGGAAATGTAGAGGAAAGAAAGAAGTCGAATTGCTATTTGACAATGACATGATCTTTTACATAAAAGACCCAAATAATTCCAGCAAAAGATTTGTAGATTTAATAACAAAATTCATCAATGTAGCAGGATACAAAATCAAGACACAAAAATCATTAGTGTTTTTCTATACAGAAAAACCCACTGAAAAAGAATTTAGAAAAAATATATCATTCATAATAGCATCAAGAATAGTAAATACTTAGGACTTAACCTAAATAAGGAAGTGAAATTCCTCTGCTAGGAAAAGCACAACACTCTGAAAAAAGAAATTGAGGAGGACATCAGAAAATGGAAAGATATCCTGTATTCCTAAATAAGCAGAACAAATTTTGACAAATAGTTATGATTTCTAAACTAACATAGATTCAATTCAGTTCCAGTCAAAATACCAAGAGCTCACAGAATAAGAGGAAATCTTAAAATTCATATGGGACCAGAAGAGATCCAGAGTAATAAAAGCAATTTTGAATACAAGAGCAATGTAGGAAGCATCACAAGCCTAGTTCTCAAGTTTTATCACAAAGCTACAGTGGTAAAAACAGCAAGGTAACAGCATAAAAACACATACGTAGTTCAAAGAAACAGAATAGGAGTTGCGCAAACAACTTCAAATGTATTCAGTCATGTAATCTTTGACAAAGAGTCCAAAAAACACATACTGGGGGAAGATGACTCTTTAGCAACTGGTGCTAGGAAAATTGGCTATAGACATCAGAAAATTAAAACTAGACCCACATCTCTTACTATGTCCTAAATTGAAATCAAAATGGACCAAAGATCTGAAATATTAAAACAGAGCTATCTGTTGCAAGGTAAAACAGGTGAAATACTCTGAGTTTTACACTAAAGCCTTGGTCCTATTTTGAGTTGAGTTTTGTGTATGATATAAAACAAAGATTCATAGTCATACTTTTCTATGTGGAAAACTCATTTTCCCAGTACTACTGATCAAAGTGATTTTCCTTTCTCTCAAAGTGTATTCTTAGTGTCATTGTGAAATATTAGTTGCCCATGCATGCATGAATTTATTTTGGGTTTCCCGTTATGCTCCACTCATCTATATCTGGTTTTTGCCAGGATTATACACTGTACTGATTACTATAGATTTGTGATCATACTGGAACTCAGAAAGTATAGCTCTTGTTCTCAAAATTGTTTGGGCTGATTAGTATCTTTTGTCATTCCATGTAAATTTTAGGACTATTTTTTCTATTTCGGTAAAAAGAACCATTAGAATTTTGATCCATGCATGTATAGTCAACTAATATTTCATAAGCACACTGAGAATACACCAAAGGGAAGGAGTAATCACTTTGATCAGTAATCCTGAAAAAACTGGCTACCGATACAGAAAAGTATGACTATGAATCCCTATTTTACAACATACATAAAACTAAGCTCAAAATGGGATGTTTTAGTGTAAAACCCAAAACCATAAAATTAATGTAGAAAACACAGAGGAAAAGCTAAATGATATTGGTCTGGGCAAGTATTTGTAATCCGTGGCTTCAAAAATGTAAGCAACAAAATGAAAAATAGATAATCAATATTAAATCAAACTAAAATTCTTGTGTATATCAAAGGGAACAATCATCAGAATGAAGATACAATGTAAAAAATAAAAGAATATATTTGCATTCTTGTACAGTGGCTAACATCCAATATATAAGAAACTTCCAGAATGAAATAGCATAAAACAAATAACTCAATTTAAAAATAGGATAAAGAAGTCAAATGGTTTTCCAAAGAGAGCATATAAATTCTCAATGGGTATATTAAATGATGCTCCATATTATTTATATTTTTGACCCAATGATTTCTTAAATTTTATCTTAGAAATTCTTTGCAGAGAAATTATTTACCTCTATAAATATATTGACTACTTAAACATGATTCTAAGTTATTTTAATTAAAGGAGATGGTCAAGTAATTTCATAGTAGTGTAGATTTATTCTTTCATTCCTGAATTTAATCCTTTGATGATACAATTTTGCTTTCATTTTGGTTTTATCCAAATACTGATTTTGCTGCAGGGCTAATCAGCATTTATCCATTTAATACAAATTTTTAATTTTGGTGGCGGTTTTTGTGGCAAAAAGATATGTAATGTACTAACAGGCTAACCTAGACACTGACAACTTCTTAGCTATGGTACTGTCAATAAACTAGGGAGTGAAATTATTAGAGGAACACATGTACCCTTAGGCCTAACCTCATCTCAACAATCCTCTCAGAAGGAGCAACAGTGAAACATTTCCTGAGTCCGAATGCATGTGCATGCTGGCATTTAGAATTTGGAAGACAGAGGATAAGACCGAATTTTATTTGCTTGTTATTCCAAAAGAAAGAGTTCAACAAATAAACAAAACATAAAACCAAGTGGAGAGAGACTTTGTCATGTATGCCAGGTTGGTAGAAGCCTTAAAAACATTGTTCTAAAGCTCACTGTAGTAGATTTCGTGTTGGGCAGACTCCAAGCATGGTTGAGGATATTTGTTCTTATCTTAGGAAATGGTGAGACCTTTATGTGTTGCTAAATTTCTGATCTTAGTGTTTTTCTTTAAAGGGCCAAACAAAGGTGTTTTTTGGATTCTAGTGAATAATGGTCCTAAAAGTAAATGAAAAAAAAAAAAAAAAGAAAAGAAAAGTTTGTGCTGTCTTACCATATTGATGCCAGTGATCAGTGCTTAGCTGTGCCCATTTTTATGCTAATAGTGTAACGTTATGGTAGCCTCGGCAGCTATAGCTAAAGCAAAGTCCTAGGAAAATTCTAATAAGCTTACTGTATTCTTTATGTCCACGGAAAAGCAGTGGAAAAGGTAAAATAGCAAATAGTGCAGATGCTGTGATTTAAGGACAGAGATTTGGGAAGCAGGAAGTTGGGTGTTATGCAGAAAATATGTCTTTTATTTTATAGAAAACTAGTTCTGGCAACTCCTCATGAACATGGCGTATTTGAACACAAATGGAAACTCCAACAACATTATAAAACACCTTGAAGGAAACCATTTTGAGTAAAGAAGTTTAAAAGGAGGAAAAGCATTCATTAGTAAGAAGGCAGGGAAATGTAGCAGACGACCTCAAGAGAGACCTTTTCACCCCATGAGCCAAAGAATTCATCACCTTGCTGCTTTTATTTCAAGAAATGGTGACTAAATTTTCACTCCTGGCAGAGTAGTTATGCTAAAGGGTTTATAGTTGAGGTGCAGTGCAAACAATACTTTTGAACTGAGTCCTTAAATTACAGAGAAAATTGTTGCATATTACATGTACAAACATACTCTCACAAATATTCCCCAGACACTAGGTGGCGGACAGGCAGACAGACAGGCAGATAGATTTAATCTCTTACAGAACCAGTTTATTTGAGACTGATGTTACAACACTGAATTTTATTTTTTCTTTCTTATATGCTGAATTGAAAGGATTCAGACATACCTGTTTGACTTTCTTTTCAGAGTGTTGGGGGTCAAACCCAGGCAGGGCCTCAAGCAAGCTAGGCAAGCACTCTGCCACTGAACTGTATCTTCAGTCTTACTTCCTTGATTTTGTTCTATTCTTTATGAGA
Organism: Dasyprocta punctata; assembly: GCA_004363535.1. Classification (NCBI taxonomy): domain Eukaryota; kingdom Metazoa; phylum Chordata; class Mammalia; order Rodentia; family Dasyproctidae; genus Dasyprocta; species Dasyprocta punctata. The sequence goes on along the minus strand of RJWM01011646.1, from coordinate 47,568 downwards.
CATGTAGAAAATCCTCACACACATGCAGAGTAAAATAAGATTTATGACATGCTTTGTGTGTGTGTGTGTGTGCGTGTGGTACTGGGGATTGAATTTACGGCATTGTGCACACTAGGCAAGCGCCCTACCACTGAGCTACATCTCCAGCCCCCTTTAACATGATTTTTAAACCTTGTAATTGTTGTACCCCAAGCTTACTGTGCAAGTTTAACCTGAACCCATCTTGATGCTTCTGTTATCTTCCCTTTATGTTTAACTATTCATCTCATCCTTTCCACTTATGAACTATTAATCCTTCAAAATTCAGAGTAAAGTTCTTTCCTGCAAGAAATATTCCAAAATACCTTGAATTATAAGTGAACAGTCTTTATTTTCACAGATCAACAATTCTTTCTTTCTTTCTTTCTTTCTTTTTTTTTTTTTTTTTTTTTTTTTTTTTTTTTTTTTTGCTTTTTGGGGTAGAGTATGTTGGTGCTTCAAGCTCAACAGACATGGCTATAATTACCCAGTTAAGGTTACCATCATCTATTTCTGGGATGTATTTCAGCTGGTTTATGCGTAACTGGCTTTCTTGAATGGAATTTGCCCCTTCTAACAATCCATTTTCTTTCCATGTGGTTCTCAGCCGTTATGTGATAGCATAGACTATAATTGAAAGTATCCATAAGTTTATTGCCAGATTCTAATGCTAGTGTGAATTTGATTTTAACTCATGATTTATAAATACACAGCTAAGACAGTTTAACATGTTTCTGTGCAGGGGAGATCACAAAAATTTTAAAAAATCCTGTGGGGTGCAATTTGCAGCAAGTCATAATATACTGTAGAATTTATACCAGAGAAAAATCTAGTGTGTATTAAAAGATGTAAACAGTCTGCCTTTGTGGAGTAGGAGAGCAGAGTATATTTAACCGTGACATGGAGTTGAAGGGCAGCCAAAGAATCAAATTCAGTCTGCGGGTGCTTTTCTAGACGCTGTCTATCATTGTTATACTACTGTTATGTCAACATGGTAATTGTTACTGAATTGTTTGCTTTGGTGTTTGGATTTACACTTTTTCATGTGTGTTTCTAACATTTCTAACATACATCTACAATCCCACATCTCCAATTCTGATAGCAAAATGTCCTGACAAGCGAACATTTCATCTTAATTCATTTAGTTACAAATCTGGCCTGAACTGATTGGTCCCATTTAATGTGAAAATTTATACATTCTGATGGAAATAATTTCATGTATTTGATTGTGAAATGTTATTACAGATTCTTCTGGGGTGGGATGCGATATCCACAGCACACACTATTTCTCCAGAAGTCCAATATTTTCTAAATTTTAAATGAGTTTTAAATAAGGAATTACATATCCATATTAAAATGTGTCTTGAAACATATGCTCAAAATATCTGATAGCGAAGTTTGCTCAAACACAATTCTGACCCTTAAATGCTTTTTAATATCTCTAGTCTTGCTGCATTGTCCTTAAAACCAAAGCTACTCCGCACGTGTGGCCCTTGGTGGCCTCACCTCTGCTGCTGGCCCGTCCTCCCTTCCCACACCAGCCCTATCGAAGGTCTCAGGTCTTTGGAAACCTACTGGATTGTCATACGGTTATTTTTGAATCTAAAAGACTTTAACTTTCTAGAAAATGTATTAACTTCGATTAAATTTTATATATCAATTGTCATACACTTCAACGTTCGACTTGTGGTTGCTTTCATTATCTTCCATGGTATTTTCCCCAATGGTATCATTACTTCCATGTCATACTTCCTCATTTCCTAAGACTCTGCTTACAGCCAGAGAGTAGGAAGTGGAGAGGTAGATCTTTTTGAAATGGTTCGGGGATCAAGAGATGGAGGACTGAGGGCTGGGGATTTAGCTCAGTGGCATAAACGCCTGCTTGGCAAGTGCGAAGTTGTGAGTTCGATCTTCGGTACAAACAAAACAAAACAAAACAAAACAAAACAAAACAACAGAGATGGAGGAATGGAGGAAGAAGGGGAGGGAAAGGAAATGAAAAAAAGAACTGAGATATGTCTGTCCATGTATCAACTTCCAGCAAGGAATGTAATTATTATGTAATGCAAACATGTACTAATGCAAAGTAGAACTTGTTTAAAAAAAAAAAAAAAACAGGTCAAGAGTGAATATTTAATGAACCCATGAAGAATAAAACAACCCACATTTCAAGACCCTACAGTAAGAATATGCATTGTATTAACCATTACTGACTTAGTAAATTCAAAAATATTTCTCAGAAATAAAAATTTTACTGAAAATATAAGTAAAATTACTTTCATCTTCATAAATCAAAAGATAACTGATGCAAATAATAAAACTGAGACACAGTTGTCATTTGAATGTAGTTCTAAATGGAATTATGGATTGGGGTATATGTAGAAAGTTTATAATTTGAAATAATGAGTAAGGTGCTTTCTAACATAGCCTGTTTTTTAGAGACGCTTGGGGCTGAAAGAAAAACTGAACAGAAATTACAGGGATTTCCTAGGTACTCCCTGCCGCCCCACATGCATGGCCTGTCACATTCCCAACACTTGTCGCCCAGTGGGATGCTTGCTCCTGATGATGCTATGTTAACGTAGTATCCTTACTCGAAATCTGTAGTTTACACTAAGGTTAACTTTTAGTGTTGTATGTTCCATGGGTTTGAATGAATGCATAGTCACACATTAGAGTATCACAGAGCATAGATTTGCTTTTCCTGAATGCCACAGAGCTGGAATCATAGAGTATGTAGCCCTTTTTGGTTTATTTTACTTAGGAATATGGATTTTAGCATTCTTTATGCTTTTTCATGGCTTGATAGCTCATTTCTTTCCAGCACTGAATCCCCTGTTTGAATGCACTACAGTGTACTAATCCATTCATCTCCTAAGGACAATTTGGTTGCCTCAAAGTTTTGACAGTTATAAAGCAGCTATAAATATTTTTGTGCAGCTTTTTCAAGATATTAACCTTTAACTCTTTGGGATAATATTGCGGAATGAATTGATTGATTACAATGTGAATATGTTTTTTTGATTTTGTAAATTATTTTTCCCAAAATGGTCATACCATCTCGCATTCCCATCAGCGATGAGTGAGACTTCATGTAGCTTCACCTCCTTGCTGGCAGTTGGTGTTGTCAGCGTTGTGACTTTGGCCATTCTGTCAGGCATAGAGAGTAGGATTCTTTAGACTATTCTTAAATTTTAAATAGACCAGTCTTGGTTTTAATGAATTGCATTCCAAACATTCTTACATGAAAATAACTGATGAGAAACTGAAACAAAAGCAGCATATAGTGATGAAAAAAACTTCATGTGCTCTGTTAATCAGAAATGTTGATGAGGATATTGAAGTTAGGCATTCCAATATCTGCCAATCTTCCATATTCAAAATGAAATAATTTCATATTTTCATTAAGTAAAATTTTTAAAAAGTAGTATACTGCTGATTAGTTATTGCTAGTTTATTAGAAGTGTTCAGGGGAAGATGGTATAAGTTAAGAAAGGTAACGAAGCACCTAGAAAACATTTGGGACAGAATTAGATCTTATCACGTAGGAGTATTTAACAGTGGACAGCACTGATCAGAAGCTCTTTTATGTTAGCTTCAAGGGTGAGTAAAAACCACATTTCAGAAATGCTGATCATTTTATGGTAATGTTTAATTGATATAATTTCATACTTGTAGAAAAATTTTAAGAACAGTGCATAGTAAAAGGAATTCCACTGCACTTTTTACCAGAGTCACCTATTGTTCTGTGCACACACACACACACACACCACTCACCCATTATTTTGAATCACTTGGAAGTAAGTTGGAGCCAATATGTCCCTTTGCTGTTAAAAAAATTCTGTGCGAAGTTGCCAAAAAGTGGCCATTCTCTTATCAAGTAACATTTCAGTTAACAAAAGCAAGACATTTGACATTGATACAATGCAATTGTGTAATCAATAGTCTGTATTTGGTATTAAAATTAAGCTTCTAGTACTTTATAGTTATTTTTCTGTGTCCCATACTAATTAAAGATTAAGACAGTATTTCATTGCCATACTTATTTTAGTCTCTTTTAATCTGGCTTCATTACTTCGGTTTTCTTTTTTTCTGACCTTGACATTTTAAAAAAGAAAATCCATTTGTTTTATTCATACCTGATTTTGTGCTTATCCGAGGTTTGCCTGGGACTGTATGTATGTTGTGTCATTTGAGCAGGAATGTTCCAGACATAATGCTGCATTCTCAGTGTATCATATCTAGTGACACATTATATGGACTTGTTATTATTTATTTATTTACGTATTTTTGGTACTGGGGATCGAACTCACAACCTCACACCTGCCAGGCACGCTCTTAGGCCTCTGAGCTAAATCCCCAGCCCCATTTTTTGAGACAAGGTCTCACTATAAAGTTCAGGCTGGCCTTGAACTCACTTCGTAACCCAGGCTGGTCTCAAACTCACAATGATCCTCCTGCCTCAGTCTCACAAGTGCTGCAATTAAAGGCATGTGCTACCATGCCTGGCTCCAACTTGTTATAGTTTAATAAGGTCTTCTTCCTAAGTGACATCTCTACCCAGTAAACAATTTTTATTACTTACCAAGTTACAGTAATACAAACCCCTACTTTAAGTATATTTATTATTTGGCATAATCAAATTTCAATAGTGATTACAAATAATTAACAAGACAAGTCATGAACAATTTTCTTAAGGATTTTTATTATATTAGTACAGAGACAGATATGAAATCAAATTATTTTAATACAGGAAAAAATGTATGTCTTTCTTTTAGAAGTTTTCATAATGGTTGATTTAAAAGCCTTGCTTTTTCTTCTTGCTCTGCCTATACACAATAGCATACAGCCAGAGGGAAAATACATCATCTGATGTCTGTTGGTTTGTATTTTGGTCTGTACACTCTAACTTATTAGAAATGACAAAATAATAGGCATGCACTCTCTAGTTATCTATTAAATGAAAATAGTAACAACATCCTTACTAAGTGCTTACTGGTAGATTAAATAAAAGTGTATCTGAAACATTTGATAATCTGCAATTTCATCCAGAGATCAGATGGTATTTGTTTTGGCAAATGTGATAGAAAATCCACAGGATTTATAGTCAGTAGTTGCCTAAAAGGGAGATGAAAATATTACATTCTTCACAGGACAATGTCAGGGTTCAAATCTCATAATATTGTGAAAATATGTTTAAATTGATACACGTACTCACAGACACAAACCTGCTTATGATAATTTTCTTGATTTGGCAGTATAAAATTTTCACTTAATTTATTGTTTCGGCATCTCTACGTTTTTAATTTTTGAAGGTACATTGTCTCTTTCTTTCTTTCTTTCTTTCTTTTTTTTTTTTTTTTTGGTATGGTCTTCATGCCTTTTCCAGTGCATTACTGTAACTTTGATGTAGTCGGATGAATACACAAAATGCAGTGAGCTATAGTTGTCATCTTAATTGCAAGCAGTATCTCTCATATTAATAAAATACCTTTTTAATATTTTTAGTGCTTATTCTCATGGGACAGAGCAATATTCCCACCAGTTTGTTGGGAATCAGTGGGTGGACGCAGAAGGGAGAGGGGCAGTGGAGGAGGAGAGCCCCTTGTTTCCTGTTCTCAGTGCCTTTGCGGTGTAACCTGTTCTCTCTACACCCAAGTGGACTTCCCTTTACAATGGGATGTACCTTCCCTTGGAATAAGTTTTTAAATTCTGTCTCAAACTTAGCTATGTCTTAAGTGAATTCAAGAAAAAGAATATCTGTGCAATATAATGTGTTAATTAGAAAATGAGACATAAATAAAGCAAGAAAATAAGAACACAATTTTAGTCATTTTACCAATTCGTAAGTAACAATTAAATGAAAAAGTTACGTTTCTTGGTCTTTTTCATTACTCATCTTTTTTCACTCATATTTGGTCTCCCAAATAATAGCAGCTCAGGGAAAGATAGGAAATGTTCATACATGATTGCAAATGGTCATTGCTAACTGTGACCACATCCAATTTTGCCTTGAGCAGGAGCATTTTAAGCTTGGCACACACCGAACACAATTTCCTGTCAGCTTCAAAGAGCACACAAATCCAATTCCTTTAGATAGTTTCCCCAGCTTCTTGGCTACTGAAGAGAGTACAATTTATTGATGTCTCTGCCCATGACTAGATTTCCAGTGGCTGTGTTCTCAAAGACAATTTAGCCACCTGAGTGTTTGGTAATCACACTTAATAATCTTATTTGGAAAATTTCTCTGCAGTGTCAAGCCCAGTCTATCTGATCTATAGCTCTTATTATAACCAGTTTCTCAAATCAGCCCCGTCTAGGCCAGTAGTGTGTGATAAGTGCTATCACACCACCACTAATATGACCATGAGATGTATAACAAGGTCGTCAACAGCATAGAAAGCCAAACAATCTCATGTCTGAGAAGCAGTGAAGAGATAGAATATAGATTTCAATGGTATTTATTCAACTGACATATCTTATCCTGAGCTAAAAGAATAAATTGTTGGAAATAAATGTGTTTCACTTTCTATATCTCTGTATTTGCCACTAATGAACATGCCAGCAAGTTAAACAACACCTACACAAATGTGTACAAACAAGTAGACAAGGAAAAACATAAGACCAAAAAGCGTTCACATAGTCAGTCTAAAATATCAAAGTGTGCAAATTAAAGTATGGAAACACAAGAATGAACTTCATTTCTGTGTATAGTAAGAGGCGGCGTGTATTTAGAGCAAACACTTGGGATTTTTTAGAATGAAAAAGATGTGTAGTATACACTGTAGCATTTGTACATATCTGTAAGACATTTTATTCTACTTCTTTGAACTTAGATCTCACCTGTGAAGTAGGAAAATTATGCTCAATCTGAAGATTTACTGTGAAAATTAAATTAAAGTATACATGAAACACAAGTTCAATGCCTAGGATGTGGGCCTTTGGAAACACCAGCTATAGTTCATTTGTTGAAACCCATTCATAGGAAAAGTCAGCACAAGGGATATGCAATTAGTGATGGAATGCATAGTGAAATGAGCAACCCATGCTTTTCTCCTTTATATCCATTTTTTATTTAGTGGGTACCTAGCAGAGTCACTGTCCAGCAGGTAAAGAAATTGGGAAAAGACACATACTCCACTTTTTATTGTCTTAATATCTCTAAAAATTTGTCGTGAGGTGCTTCAACCAAAGGCTAGAATAATATCTAAAAACTATGTCCTTTACGTCACTTTTAAAAATTGATAATGTTTTCTACTAAAATTGTTATTTGTTTTCATCTTTTTGCACAAAAGGTCGCCTTTTGTGGTAAGTTTTTTGGTAGGTGGCAATGAATTCAAGCAAGCTAGAAACTTTAAGTAAACAAACAAACCTGACTTTTCAAAGTTCATATAAAAACAAGTTATTGAAACAAATTTAAAAAATGTTTTTAAATAAATAAATTAAGTAAACACATAATTTTAAAAGGCCAAAAATAATTTGAGAATTCATCTTTCAGATGTATCATTTCTTTAATCCCAATTTGATTGTCATTCTGATTCAGAGTGTGATAGAGATTTGCAGGTAATTGTTATAGTTTGAATCTGGAATAGCCCCAAAGGCCCATATGTTGAAGGATTGGTTCCCAGTTGGTGGTACTACTGGGGAGTATTACAGATTTAAATGGGACTTAGTGGAAGTAAATCAATGAAAGAGTGTCCCTGAATGAGTATATTGAGACACTAGTTCTCTTTCTCTCCCTCTCTCTCTCTCTCTCCTTCTCCCTCTCCCTCTCCCCTTCCTCTTCCTCTCTTTTCCTTTTCTCCCTCTCTTCCTTTTATCCTTCTCTTCCCTCCCTCCATTGCTCTGTCTGGCTCCTGAACAGTACAATGCAATCACTATTTTTCTTTTTTTACCATGGATCACCATGGTGTTCAGTTAAGTGACCATGGACTGAAGCCCCAAAAACTGTGAATCAGAATAAATCTTTCTCATACTTGATTTTCTCATATAATTTGCCATAAAATGCTGACTAATACAGTAGAGAATCATGCTAGCACTACACTGGTACCTTTCAACTGCTCCAGAAAAGAGACTAACAGCTGCTAATCCTTTACATACAGTCACGTTTCACTTGGCCACCCGCAATTGGCTATTTCATATGTCTGTGTCTGGGGAAAGATCATAGATTAATGTCCAGTTTTAAACCCTGACATGATGAAAAACAATCCAAACCCAACAGGATATCTATATACTCACATTCCTACTTCTGGGAAGAAATGAAGGGGCCAAACACCATCTGCTTTTTCTTGAGCTTTCTCCAAGATGAACCAGAAAATATAGCTATGAAACATTTCTGGTACTGACTGCCTCTACTACTCCTTTCCAATTCAGAGATACAAGGACTCCAGCCCTACCTAGGCTGACTATCGTACTGGACGCTATTCTCAACTTAGAGCGAAAAGTTTCTGCAGTGTGTCTGCAAACATCATACTCTCTTGGTTGCTTAATTAATGAAAAGAAAGACTTATGACATCTTGGGTCAATTTCTTGTTGGGATATCCTAAAATTGAGCTGTAAAAGTGATTGCAAGAACTGAGAATCATCCATCCCAGAGAAAGGAGCTATCAGAAAATTTGACAGATCTTAAAACAGAGAACTAGTCTAATAATCTAGCATTAACTGGATAATTTAAATAATGAAGTACATAGAGTGGGAAATTATTTCTAAATTAAGGAAACTATGAAACAAACTATTAAGAAAAATATAGTCTGGCAGTTAGCTCAGTGGTAGAGTACTACATACCGTGAGTGAGATCCTGGGTTTGCACCTCAGAACTGCAGAAAGAAAGATAGAAAGAAAGAAGGAGAGACAGAACAGACAGACAGACAGAGACAGAAAGAAAGAAACAGAAAAAGGAAACAAAGAAAAAGGAACAAAGAGGAAAAAAAGAGGGTAAGAAAGAAAAAGGGAGACAGGTTTTCTTTAAATTTTTTTTTAAAAAAAAAGCAAAACAAAAAAGGTAGAAGTAATACAGACTTTCAAAAAAACATTAAGAAATCAATACTAGTTAACATGCTACATATTGTTATCTTAGATATACTTGTTCAAGTGGTGAAATCTAGTCATAAAAAAATCAGACAACCAAATAATGACAACACAAACTTTTCTACTGAAAAAAAATGTTTAGAAATATTTTAGCTGCATCACCATAAAATATTTAATGCTTTTGTGCCAGTTTTCTTGCTCAAAATATGAGTAAATAACAATGTCTAACTGATTCTTTTAGTGATGATTAAGTGAAGCGGTACATAGAGACTTTGAATAAAGCATGGAACACAGGAAAGGAGTAAAAACATCAATAAATTCTAAATTTCATTTTTTAATGTTAAGGCATTGAAATAGAGTAATTAATGCTGTGGAAGACTATTTGATGGAAAGGAAAAGACTACATCAATATAGATGATATGTGGTTGAGCAATGCATATTCCATAAGAATTTAATTTTACAGCTGAACACAGATGCAACAAAATATCAATTTTTATTTTTGTATATTAAAAACAGACAGATTTTTGTTTTCTGCTCCATACTTCATCATTTTTCCAAATTTTCTTTAGCTAACATATATTTCTTAATTAGAAAAAAATAAGAATCCTATGACCTAGCACCTAGTTTTTTGTAAGTAAAAGTATCAAAACAGGTGAAATCAAAATAAAACACTTTTGATTTCTTCTAGATCCTATAGGCAGAAAATGGAAAGGTGCAGAATGGTTGAAAGAAAATGCTCATTCCTGTATTTCTAGTAAAGCTAGTCCCATAGCCCAGTGAAGAAAGGTGAGGCTATTATTTGAAATATCTTTATGTTTCTCATAAAAACTAGAAACATAGGCATTTTATGCAATTATGAAATGAGTTGTTACTGTGATGAAGCCCTGTGGGCGAGTATGTGTGTGATATTTTGAATCAGTCCTTCTTTCAAGGACCACTCTGTGGGTCAATTGAACTACATCTACACAGCTTTTTTCCACATTCTTACTTTTCCCCATTTATTCTTTGATGTGCTCCCTCAAAAGACACTGTTAGTAGTTTACTGAATTTAAGAGACGATGCTAAAAGCTAGAGACACGTCATGGATTAAAACATGATTTCTATCCTCAAAATGCAAGTGACATGAATAGTGAGAGTTCCAGGCTTTTCAGTGATTAGAGCTGATGGGATCTTCAGCTGCAGGTTTTTCAAAAAAGATGGGCAGGGGAGATACCTATTTGTCAAATGCAGTGGAGGAGAAAGGAGCTTTGGCTCCTACCCCCATCACCTCTTGGACTAAGCTGCAGCTCTAAGCTAAGCTGCAGAATTTGAAGTTGATTTACTTGGGAAGTCTTAGTTGGTGAGGCTCTGTGTGGGCCAAATTCATCAGAAGCAGCAGCTGCCTGCTCATTGGTAGTGCTTTCTAAGAGCACGACCAATTACTATTGGCTTAGCTAGTTTTCTTAAGAAGAAATGTTAATTTCTATTAGAACTTTATTTGTTTTTTCCTTTTTTTTTCTTCTTTTTGTCCTTTTGAGACAGGGTCTCATTATGCAGTTCGGGATGGCCTTGAATTCACTGTGTAACCCAGAATGGTCTCGAACTCACAGTGACCTTCCTGCCTTCTGACTGCTGGGATTACAGGTGTTATGACACCACTACCAGTTTAGAATTTTTGAGAGGGAAGAGAAAAGGCTTATGATAAAAATGACAGTGACCAGCACAATATTTTTATTTTTGCGTTTCACAAGCAGAAGCACTTTACAAACTGGTTTATACTCCTTAATGTTTCCTAATCTTCTAAAATCGTATAGTCAAGGCAAACTTTATGAAATTCCCTCTGTGTCCACAGAAATCAAACAGTTCAGGTAAATCCAACAAATACTTCACAATTACCTACTACTAAAATGTTTTTAAAAATATTCTCATTATAGTTGGGTGTAGCAGTGCATACTTGTAATCAGAAGGCTGAGGTAGGAGGATTGGCATGAGTTCAAGGCTAAACAACATAGCAAGACCCTATCTCAAAAAACAAAACAAAACAAAGAAAATAAAATTATTATTATATAATTATTGTCACCTGCTGTGTACCATGTCCTGTGTTAATAGCTTCATATTTAAAACTTCTGACAATTGCATGGTATGGGCACAATTATTAGTGCTACTTGATTGGCTGGAAAGGTGAAGTATTAAATATGTTGAGGGTTTAAAATGAGTGAAACCATTCCTCTAACCTTAAGAATCCTATAATCTCCAAAAGAGAATGAGCTAATAATATAGTAACTTAATAATAAATAATAATATACTCTGAAATCAAAATTAAAGTGTTAATTTTTTTATAAATGCATATATTCCATCACCTTTCCCTTGCTGGAACAAAATACCTGACCTGCACAATTTAAAGGCAGAAATGTTTACTTTGACTCCTGGTTTCAGAGGTTTCAGTCTAGTCAATTGGCTCCTTTGCCTTAGACAAAAAGATGATGGCAGACAAGGCAGAAAGACGATGAGGAAAGGACCCAGAGGAGGAAAGCTGTTCCCCTATAGTGGTCAGGAAGCAGAGAGGTAGGGAAAGAGCCCAAGAGAAGATGTGTCTAGCAGAGGTGCACCCCAGAGACACTTTCTCAGCCAGGCTCCATCTTACACATTTCCATGGACTCCTAATAGTGCCACCATATGACGGTCTCGTCATTGGATTAATTTAGAACCCTCACTAGACCATCACTCTCCAAAAGCCCATCAGCAAGCAACAGGATTCCTGCATATAGGAATAAGCATGGTTGTACAGACAGAATGGCAAGACAACGTTTTTGGTTCTATTATTAATCTATTGACACACACCATACTTTGCACATGTCTTGTCTCTAATTATTAAACTTGTTCTGATAAGAAAGGTGCTATAAACCTGTCCTGAAAATGTAAGGAAGTGGTTCTCAGACTTAACTGTGCATCACAGTAACATGAAATGTTTGCTATGAGATCCAAAGTGTTCATGGGGCTGGAGAGTTTTTGCATTTTGACCATGTTGTCTGGTGATGCTGTCTCCAGTCCTGAGATCCCACTTTGGGAGGCATGGGTTTAAGTGCTTTACCAAAGTCTCACATAGCAATTTTGCACCCAGATTAGAACTCAAAACACAGGTCAGTCTACCTTGAGTCAAAGTGTATTCTTGCCTTTGAGTCTCTGCATTTTTTATTTAGTGAGTGTGAATGAATGCATTTACAATGTTTGTTACTCATCCCCCGCACACTTTATTGTCATCCGTTTTCTGCTGTAGCTTAGGGAAATCACTTACTTGGTTAGCAATCATGCAATTTCTAGATCAGGCCAGGAGAGACACTCGGATGAATACACTGCACCAAGGAGAGATGTGTAAGAAATGACCGCTGATGAGAATTAAGAATTAATGAATTATAAATTAATTTTTGAAAACATTTGCATATCAGTAATGTATACTCATTTCAATCCTACTGAAAACCTTGCATTAGTTCATTGTTTGATGATGGTTTGAAAACTTTCATATATTTGGACTAATTTCTTTGGCCCTCACAAAAATCTCTGAGCACTATTAAAGGTTTACAATACTGTCACACAGTTTGAAAGAGTAAAGTGATTTCTATCAGGTGGCCAATTCAGGACATATTGTTTTTCTGAATTTCATGTAGTACATATATTCACATCGGTTTTTAAAAAAAGCATTCAACTTCATCTTATGAAGAACATAAAAAAAAAGACTTCTAATAAGTTAGTTTTTATTTAAAAGACAGTTATCTTTAATGACTGAAATCACTCTCTGATTTAATCAGAAATTAAAAACCAGGGTTTTCATTAGCAGAAACAGATGGAGCCAGATTTTCAGTTCTAATCAGACTGCTGTCATTAACACAGAGGGTTAAATACACCACACACTAAAAGTAAGAAAAGGAAAAAGGAGATTCAGTATTCATTCTGCTTCCTCAGTACACACACATCTTTAGTCATTCCATTTAGGGAAGGAGAGATTCACAGACCTGTGGCCAAGAATAATGCAGAGGACCTTCTTTGAAGGATTCTAATGCACAGGAATCTTGAAAGACGTTCTGTTCCCTTGAACTGGGCAGAAAATGTCAAGTTCTTCCAGCTTAGTGTTAGTACAGAGGAGTGGAATGGTACAGTGATACTCCTTCCTCTACATAATAATTGAAAGAAGTTTGTGATACTGAGCCTGCCTAGACTTAACTGGATTACCCTCAGGCACTTCTGGAAGGAAATCTCTCATGGAATAGGAGATCCTAAAAGTAGAACAAAATTTTATATTCTATTATATCAGGAGCCATCTCTGTTTTGTGCCTGAGGTCGGTTCAAATCTCAACTCACACGATCCCATATTTTATACTTTTAAAAAGCAAACCTTTTGAACATTCTTTCCCTCTCAGATTTGCCCCTAAGAAACTATCACAAAACGAACCAAATGTTTAACATGGCAAATTATGCTACTTATGTAAGAGGATTCTGAGAACCCGCAGCGCTGAGTACTGAAGGAAATGACAGAGGGAGAAATTGAGGTTGAATGCATCATGGAAGCTTTCCTTGCTGCAGCGGTGGGGAAGCGAGAAGAGTGGCCCAGGCAGTCCTGACTGCTTTGCAGCAGAGCTGAGTTCACACATGGGAGAAAAAGGGGTCAAGCGTTTTCTTTTGCAAACCGTCAAAGTTAAAAGCAGCAAAGCCCTTGCAAGTTGTAGTCCAAACTCAACAAGTCCCTGTGTACTCCGTGGAGAGGTCTGAGGCCTGCGTTCATTCTTTTAAGCTACCTCTTGTATGGAGGAAAGAGCGTGGTCTCGGACTACATCCTCAAATGCAGGACTGGTGACATGCGCTGCCAGGGTCCTGCCCCTCTATCCTGAAGAGATGAGAGGCTTTACATTCCTCTGTTCACCGAGTTGTTGATCTCTTATGAGTAGCATAGTTAGAGGCATCTGTTTGTTCTTCTATATTGGGAAAAATACATGACTACATCTGAGCTTAGAGCATCCTAAGGATAAAAGTCTATCCCCAAGCTAAATTTCAACTTGCTTTGTATCTGGAATCCAGGTGTTTAAATAACACAAATGTATGCTGGTTCCACAATTCGTTCTACTGATTGTCTACGAGATTTGAATGGCAATGGTTTTACATTTTAACAGCTGTGGTTGCACAGCATAGAAGTTTAGTATTTCATTTTCTCTCAGTTAGCTTTCTCAAAAGAGGCTGAATATTGAGCATAATTATTTTTGGGCCAAAAGAATTATCTTCGATCCTATCAGTAAGGGTACTCTATGATTAATCACTCATGGTGATAAGTTTTGAACCAATTTGTTATTTGTGTGTTGTTTGTTTTCATTTGTTGTGCACTTTGCAGCTGGTTAATAAGACAAACCCTGTGTTGGTTAAGTGCAATTTCGCATATTTTTCATTTTTAAAATTGTGGTTATCTTAATTAAGTAACGGCTAAATTAGTTTTGCTTTCCCAATACTTTACATTAGGCATTTGTTAAATATCACCTGCAGTAGGTACTCTCCAGGAGGTAGGAGTGTGCGCTGTCTAACAGGAAGGATTTTTCTTTCCACTTGGAAACACTAGCAACAGATTTCTCGGTACAGAGACTCTGACTGGGAAACTGCCTGGCATATTACAAGATCTTAATAAATCAGTGAGGGATAAATGAATATTAAAGAATTAACTTAGATACATAGAAGAATAGGTAAAAAATTGGCCAGTGATTGCTCCAATAAGCAATTCACATGTGCTACAGGTGGTAGGGAAAGCAATGTTAATTCAAACAGAAGCTTTTATAAACCTCATATCATCAAATGCTCATTTATATTAGCTTGATGAAAGGATAAAAATAATTAATTGAGATCTTCTCTAAAAATACTTTAGTAACCTTAAGTTTGTGCTCAATGACAGGACATTGTATGTCATAAAAGTACAGCCTCACATGGTAGTTGGGATCTGTGTCCTCAGGAACAAGTAAGTGTACATTTCTTTTCTTTCTTTCTTTCTTTCTTTCTTTCTTTTTTTTTTTTTTTTTGGTACTAGGGATCGATCTCACAACCTTGCACCTGCCAGGCAAGCTCTTAGGCCATTGAGCTAAATCCCTGGCCCTGTAAGTGTACATTTCTATGCCTGTAGAAAAGAACAGGGCATACCTAGGAAACACCAAAAGACTGGTATGCCTATTTATGTTGAGTATAAGACTGGAAATAGAAAGGTAAATTGGAGTTAAAAGGGAGCAGGAATTGGGATTTTATTTTATAGGAAATAGAGACTCCATGAAAGTTTTCAAGTTGGCTAGTAGCATAATGAATATATTGTTTTCATATTGGAATGCTGAGGGTGTAAATAGAGAATTTAAAGTCTAGAAATTAGCCAGCAGGGTAGGACTCCACTTCAGATAATATTTGTTTGGAGCAGTCAGATAAGACATGAGCCATGAGTAGGTAAACCTCCATGGTGATCAATACATTCATTGTCATAAAATGTAATAATCAAAAGTAGACATTCTTTACAATGAGTATTTCATAACACTTAAATGAATTGTGCTTGTTTTGGGAATAAACACATAATTCTTAAGGCTGTCTTCCACTCATCTTCAGATAGGCCCTCCATGTGGATTTCCCTCCTCCGCCATTTAAAACTGATCTAAATGCCCACATTCCAACATTTTAAAAACTTGATTATTATCAGTTACTTAAAGAGAAGGTTTAATAGTGATTGGTGGGAACATCTCAGGTTAACTGGGAATCAGTCATGATTTAAAAGAAAAACAGCAATCAGAATTTCACTGAGTTCTCTTTGAAAATACTTTAGAGGTAATCTAAGAAAATTTTTCAATAAAAGGCAAAATACAGAAGATGAAATATACTTTGCAGATGATAAATTAAATATTTGTAATTAACAATAGGAAACAATTGTTTTTAACAACCTAAAACTTTTCCTTCTATATTTTATTCAGGAAGATTAATCACATGCAAATTCAGTTATCAACACTTTCTGTGTGAGAAAAGAAATCCTTGAAAATATGACCTCTATCAGGTCAATGTCACATTTTTACTTCTGAGAACATGCAAGAATAATATGGAATGATACATATGAAAATTTTATCAAATTATCTGACTAAAAAATACAGAAAACACATAATTTTAAATATGATTAGGCATCTTTGGGGACTGTGTTTGATAGGCTTTTCAGCAAGGGAGGTAAGGTGAACTTTCTTAAAGGAAAGTAATCCTCAAAAGTCAATCCAGAAGTCATACAATGAAAATATTTTTGAAAACAAAACACCAAAATAATAGGATAAAGAAATTGTTGACAAATATGGTGAATGTATAGTGCAATTAATCTTTAATATAAATGTGGATGTCTCTTTTCCAACACCATTTATACAATGATAAAGAATAGATTATAAAATTCATCAGAATAAGGGGAGTAGAGGGTTTCAGAGTCAGACGTCTGCTGGAAGTCTCCTTTTACCACAAATAGAAAACAGTATCCATCAATTGCCTTCAGACTGTTTTGCTTTTTCAAAGGTTTTAGGTAAATGAAAAGCAGAGTTTAATTCATTCAAAAGGAAAGTATTTGCTGATAAATAAATCTGTTAGAAACATGAAAGCTTTCTAGAATGTGTTGGGCCAAGGAAGGGAAGTATCATGAACTATAATCAACTGGCACTAGCACAAAGTCCTATTTGCTTTGCAGTGCATTCTGCACTTGGCTGGGGGACACTCTCCAGAAAACGATACCTTGTCCATTTTGTGTTTCTGTACCACAATACCAGGTGCTAGGTAATGTATAAAGAAATGAAGCTTATTTGGCTGGCGATTGTGATGACTGAAAAATCCAAATAGCTTGGTGCTAGCATTTGGTGAGGGTCTCCTGACTACACCACATGCTGGAAGACACCTGGGATAAATGTGGGATGATGATGGGAAGGCTGCTGGCCCCACTGAGGCCCCGCACCCTGCCCTCCTTCTCTCGGACCACCCTTCACAGTTGAAGACATTTATGACCTTTGAAGTCCCAAGACACTTGGTCATCATGTTCTTCTATTATTTGGTCCTGGTACTCAGAAGGCAACTTTACAAACAGGTGTCTGGGGCAGGCTGGCACAGCATCTTGTGTATATATTCATTTGAAATCATCATGTACATGGATTAGGATTAGAATCAGAGAGGCAAGCGAAATATGTGTCCATAGCTCCTAGGTTCTGGGTAGCCTTATTATTATTGTTCTGAAATGAAATTTTAAAATCATAGGCTTTAAAAATCATTTGGAATAGTGTTCTCATGAATTTTTCATTACAATCATCTATAAAATTAAGAACTCTAGTGAATGACATTAGGCAAAGAAGTATAGTTTCCTGAGAAAAACCATTTGAAAGTGATTTTTTGAAGCTATATATGTAGGAATGATGAAAAGTCACACCCCTTTAAAATAAATGTAATTCATTATGTAAAAAACTCAATATTTTGTCTCCCCCTCCCTCCACAGTTTACCATAAAGTGGAAAAATCTGTCACAGCTAGTACATCTGCTCCTGAAAAATCCAAGGAAAGTGTTCCTAAACATAGAAGAGGTACATCGTCCTCGGGCAGGGCTCGATCTGTGGAAAGGCCACCCAGACACCTTAGCCTCTGACAACGAGGCCTTTGCACATTTTACTCTTTGTTCCAGCAACCATCAAGTACGCTCCATCAGTTTTTATTGCTTCCTTTTAAACGCTCTTCCTACTGCAAACAGCGTCACTGTAGTAGAAAAGAGTCTGTGTCATTGTGAGCCTCCTCAGGCTCAAGGTATACGACACACAGCGGCTACTCATTCTGTCCTGGGTCTGTAGACAAATGGTAGAATTGATTATAGTGTGAGAGGGAATCTTCTCTCCTGAGTAGTATGCTGAAAATGAGTCACATTTTAAAGTGTGAAAAATGACTAGAAATGAATATGCCAGTTTGTTATTGTAATAAATTTAATAATACAACCCCAAGCAAACATTTCTTATGAGAACTTCTCAAAGACACACATGAATGCAAACTACGTTATTGCTACTCAACCTCATAATGTTCAGTTTCCTGTCATATTATTATGATGATTGTCAGTGTGTTTCTTAAAAAATTAACTTTTAATAAGGGCCCCAGTTCCCCAAATGTTTTCAAGTTTGTTAAAAGGAAAAACCATTTGATGGTGGGTATATAAATTAGGCAGATTGAAATGAGTAAAAACTGATCAGTCAGTTTATCTACTGTTATTCAGTGAAAATTGTACAGAAGATTAACAAAACTAAGAAACTCTTTATATTCACT
Source organism: Dasyprocta punctata (assembly GCA_004363535.1). Classification (NCBI taxonomy): domain Eukaryota; kingdom Metazoa; phylum Chordata; class Mammalia; order Rodentia; family Dasyproctidae; genus Dasyprocta; species Dasyprocta punctata. The sequence continues at coordinate 29,227 of RJWM01011646.1, read as the reverse complement.
GGAAATTTGACAGGGAGACAATGGGAAGTGAGGTATGCATTTTAAATATTGCTGGTAGATGGCTCTGGAGACTGCAAAACATGGCCAGAATGTGATACAGGATAACATATAAGTTTGTCTGTGTACCAACCCTATAATTTATAGGATAAAGTGGTAAAAATAAATTATCTTTTGGATCTTTTCCAGCTATAACATTTTATACTAATGAAATCTTAATTCAAATCATTTCATCAGATTGGAATTGATAGCGCAAGAGAGGATATGGTAAGTTTTATTTGTATTTAAACTATATTTGTAATGAATGAATTTCTAAAAAGGATATACAAAAGAGCTTAGAGACATAAGGAGTTTCTTTCTCAACATTTTTACTTAATTTTTCATGGTTAAAAAAATTCCACAGTTCTGTGTTTTATTGTAATGAAGACAGTATACACACACACACACACACACACACAAACACTATTTAATGAACTCATCCAATTTGTTAGATGTGCTTACTGCTAATTTAAAGTTTTAAACAAAGTGAACTAATAGGGTTAATTCATCAGTCAGAAATGCATTATTTTTAAAAGAACAAATATACTTAACTGAATTGATTAAGCCATGGGAAAAATGTCATGGAGGGGGGATAGGTAAACACTGAGTGAAAAGTCAATTGGATAGTATACTTGACTTCAGTGATACCATGTCAAAAGGAGCTAAGTTAAAAATAATGGAATTCAAGCTTCTACTGAATTTATTGGATCCTGTCCAAATTGCACAGGTGTGATCTTTTGGACTCAGAGATGCTGTGTTGGCAATGCAGGGAAACAGGTGGAAAAATAACTCATCTTATGATAATGTGTGAAGACAAGAAAATATTGATGGCACGTTGATATGATTAATAGGACGTGGGATTATTAGAAGGCAAACAAAATTGGCAGCATTAATACTTGAAATAGGAACAGCTGAAAGAAGTATTGAAGGAGCAGTTGGTGAGAAAAGAATAGACACTGTCTTAGAAACACGGGTGAAAAAGACTCTGTTGAGAAGTCAGGAATCTAGTACTTTGGTGGTTTCTAAAAACAGAATAAATATTTACATTACTTTAGTCAACAAGATATTTTTTCCAGAACATATCCATTACTTATATTTATTTAATTAAGCAAGTGTTAATGTTAACTCTGTATTTAAGCTGAGGAAGCAAGTGTATAATACAATTAAGTGGCTTTGCAATTAGTATAGGTTATTGTGAAACCCATATAAGAAAGCAAGCAGTCTTGTTCCAAGTCTGGTTCACCGTGCTATGTAATTTAGAAGATACCATTGCAAGCATAAAGATAAAAGACTTGGAAAATAAAAGAAGTGATTTTTCGATAGCTTTTTTAAATAGTTCTTATACACATACAAAAGCATATTTAAGAAAAGTAGAAAAGGAAGTCGTATGGGAAGAGTAATTAGAGGAAGAAAGTGATTTTTTTTTAAGGATAAAAGAAATCGAGATGTGAAAAAATTGGATGGGATGCAGAAAAACTAATTTCAAAAGAGCCAAAAGGCTTTTAAAAGATAAGAGGCATTTGACAATCCTGTGAGATCTGTCCTCTCTCATTCTGCAGCCTTTCTCCTACCTCCTAGTTTGAACTGCTTCTATCTGCTGGGTGCCCAGTATTTGTGAGACCTGCCTGCTTCACCGCTGAGCCTCACTCAGTCCGGGCTCATTCAGGTATTCTAATACCACTTGTTATATAAAATCTCCTCAAGTAATTTCTCCCTGCTCAGATCTTCTGAAACACTTGTATTAAATCCTTTTCGACAAACCACGCTTTCTGATATACTGAAGTTTAGTTCGTGAAGAGTTCTGTGTTGCTGTTCTAAGCAGTGAGAGACATTGAGTGTCAGCATCCACACGGAGCACTGTGTTACGGTTTCTCTTCAATGTGTGCTGGGATGAATACATAAAGTCTTGATCTACAGCCAAACTGCATTGCCGCATGTGCTACCACATATTTGATGGTAAAATAGATATTTTGCAAAATATATGGAACAAATATTTGAAATAACAATGCTTTTAAATTATTCTACTTAAAAAGAACAAGGTACTAAGTTCTGGGCGATGACAGCTGCATCTTCTCCCAGCCCCTCTCTTTCTCACATATACTTTCCTTCTTAAAGCCACAAGGGAGCCATTGGTGGAATCTGGAGCCACACGTACGGGTTCTTCTGGAGTGTTTGGAGGAAGACCCGGAAACAGCTTCATCCTTCTAGGTACCACACAAGAGCAGGTGGAGAATATCTTGATAAATAGGTATACATCTTGCTCAGTGTTCCTATGAAAATAAAAATACATCCATTTAATTGTGATTACTTACAGTGAGGCAAGGAATGCAAAGAGATTAAAGGAACTGTGATGAACTCAGGAAAGAATGAGATAATGGAAAAGCAAATACAAACCTATATAGCAAATAAATATAAATAAAATGGAAAAAATTTTAAAATGTATAAGCTCTAAGAATAAATGCTAATAGATGAAATCCCCCCAAAAAGTGATAGTGATAAAGTAATAAAAAATGCAGTGATTCCCTATTTATAAGAAAGACATTACAATAAATTAACAAATGCTAAAATAAAATGACACGAAAACCTATGTTTGGCATATATAAAATAAAGGAGTAGAACTGGCAATATGAAAGTTAAAGAGCTTGCAAAACCATATTCTAAATAACATTTGAATCACAGGCAGAGTTAAAAGGAAGCTAAAGAGCTGAGTGTGGTGGCCCATGTCTGTAATTGCAGAACTCTGAGAGATAAGGCCAAATGATCTTGAGTGGAAGTTCAGCTGGATTACACAGTGAGACTCTGTTTCAAAAAACAAAATCTTGGAAATCATTTAGATGAATAGAAATTACTGACACCGATACTTAAAGTTGCATTTAGAGGCTAATGCCGATTCTCGTGTACTCTTAAAAGAATTTTTTATTTTCTAAAGACTGCAATTAACTTAATGAAATCTAGAGAGGAAGTATAGTCAGAATGAAACAAAAATGGCAGAAGAACACAATGAATAAAGTTACAGTTGAAACTATGAAGTAGAAAAAATAGATGAAGGTTAGTTAAATAAATATTTGATTGCTTGGATGAACTAATAAAATTGATAATTTTTTGATGAGTTTGATTAGAAAATGAAGGGATAAAAGACGCACAATCAAAAGTAGAGAAAAAAATAAAATTTTATATGTTACTTTTTAAAATTAATTTTAGTATAAAGAGTAAAAATAGTCATTTTGCAAAATACAAACTAATAAAATTGACTTAATGAGCTCAATAATTATACAGAAGATAGAAGACTGGACACTTTTTAAAAAGTCCCATGTTAACATATTTTGATCATAAAATTTATCTAAGTTTTGAGAGATAAATAATTTACTTATATAAATCATGCCATATCATATAAATCTTTGCAACAATTTGTTTTATGACATAACCATCTTATACAGAAACATTAAAAAGCAACAGAAGCAATGAAATTATGGAGTAAGTAATTTTATGAACTTAAATTTTGTAATGTCAATTATATGATGATATAATGAATATTCTAATGTGTGAAAATAATACCACATCAAAAAGATATTAAAGATTGTAAACTTTGATATAATTTACAAACCCATCAAAGAAGCTTGAGCAGCATTTCACAATATTTAGCAAAATTTCCAAATAAAATTTCTTATCAAGTATAGATAGAAATTGGTATGCTAAATATTATTGCAACCAAGAAACTGTTGAGTGAAATAGTAAGCTATTTTTGTAAAATTTAAATATATGAGAAATTTGAGGAAAACAAAATATGACTGTAAAAATATTAGTCAGTTGATAATGTAAAGGTGAAAGTTTACCAATAGTTTGTTCTAAATAAAAATTGGAGAAAATATTAGTTTAATATTGAAAGTTGTGCAAAATCAAAAGGAATAATTTAGAGAAAAAAGTTCAGATTTTAAGAAGTAATCATTAAGGCTTTGCAGAGTAGAAAAACTGTAATGAAGTGACATCATGTACAAAATGTTTTGTTAAAATGTCATGTTGCATTTAAAGTGTTGACACTTTAATGTTTATTATTTTAACTGCAACCAAAATAAAAATAACTAGCAAAAAAAATCGATATGGTATACACAAATAAATGTAGAAAGAAAACCATAATTTATTTAAGTGTTAATATAGATGTCTGTTTATAAAAATAACCTATTGATCTGTTACATAGCAAATGCATATAAATTTTACAAAGGTAAATACCTACATAAAAACAGAATTAAAAGGCAAGCTAATGTTTTAGAAGTGATTTGCAATATATATGAGAAATTAATCATTGTATACTAATTACATAAAAACTTCATAGGGCTAGAGATTTAGCTCAATGGCACAAGTGCCTCCTTGGCAAGCGCAAGGTCATGAGTTTGATTCCTGGTACCAAAAAAAAAAAAACTTTATAAATTAATGAGCAAAAAATGGTAGTATCTTTTCCCATTGATAAGCCTGCAGATATAAGTGAGAAGTAACACACATAAGAAATCATACTGGTCTGTTAACATTTACTCTGTTATAAGTAACAAATTAAAATAATGTAACCCAAATATTTAAATAAAGTGCTTAGAACAGTGTTGGATGAGAGGCAAAGATATTGGCAGTGCACTGTGTTATTTGTAAAAGGTTGAAAAGTTACAAAATTATGTAAAAATAATCTGGCATTTTTATTTAAATGAAAATCCTATATATGCTCTGATCCAGGAATTCTAATTTGAAGATAGTTTTCTGCAGAGTTAATAGCACCAGAAAGTACAAAGACTTTCTATATAGTATAAACACTATGAAAATCACATCACATCTGTTGCATATGAGATTCAGAAACAATATGAACAATCATCAAGGAAGAAGGTAGAGTAATGATGGCAGTATGGAATATTACACAGAAATATGCTCTAATACCCTCAAATCAAAGACATAGAATAAAGGAATTGACTCATTTTGATGAGAACTTCTGTACAAAATAAGCATAGATGGAAACCAATCTGAAGTAGAAAAGTAAAATGTTTTCATTGAAACAAATGTTTGTTTCTGCATGTAGTTTATAAAGAGAACATTAGAGCAGAGCAAGTGCTTACCTTCGGTGATGGTCATGATCTGAAACAGAAATGAATCATTTTGCTGCACATAAACATTGATTTATGAGCGCAGTATGGTTTCACTCTAATTTCTGGTGATGTCACACAGTTCCCCATCTCTAACCAGTAATTCTTTTCTGATAAGCCTGAGTCAGCATAGTCAACCTGGGCCTTACTCTGCAGCTCTGGATCAATACTGAGCTAGCTGCAGTGAGTATCTCTAATGACTTGTGGAAATCTCAACTTCAACAGGACCGCTGAGTTATGGCTGGGGCTTGGGGTGGGTCCTGTAGAGTTTTTAAGACTGGATTGGAACTTCGGTTCTCATCTTTGGTAGCTGTGTGATGTTAGGTTTTAGAAAATCTACTTAACTTTTTTGTTACTTTTCTCACTTACAAAATGCAGGTGTCATAGCTGTCTCATAAAAGATTGAAGTTTATTTGTGTGTAAGGAAACCTATGTAGAAACTTGCATGAAGGGAAGGGGAAAGTCTTGGTGCTTTAACCCATGAACTATTTTCTATTTTTGTGAACAGGTGAGGTTAAATTTACTGGGAGAACATTCCTTTGTAAAGTGAATGCCTTCTATTTCAATGAGATAATATGCAACTTATCAAAAGTGCAGGGGAATAAAGTTGATCTCATATAGGCCTTAGAGCATCCATCGTATGATGTGATACTTGCGTGTTTAGTGCTTTGTGTTTTACCTCTCTAAAAGAAAAAACAGTGAGTTAGTATAAAGTACCCTAATTGAAAAAAGGAAAGTTAAAATTGGATATGAATAACTGTCAGTCTTCTCTGCCTTTATAAAACAAGGGGAGCACATCAGGAAGCAGAACTGACCCCTTCTTCTAAAATGAGGGGTCACTGGAGTTGGGGGTCAGTGGACACTGAAAAGATTCCATTTCATCCAGGGCTTTGAAATAATTTTTAAAAGACCAAAAATGTATCTATTAAGTTGCTTAATATTGTCTTTGTTTGAAAGTAAAGAAAGTTTTTTGAAAAGCACTTTTGATATTTTCTGAAATTTTGAATTTTTCTATGCCTTGTTAAAAGAATAATAAATTTTGCTGGGCTTCCTGAAAGGGTTCCAATCTATGCTTGGATTTGGCTGTATTGTTTTATATTTAGTGGGTTTCCAGATACAAAAAAAATGCTCAGGAAATTATCTTTATCAATATATTCAGGAATTATGCCATCAAGAAATATGCACTTGCCTTGCACCCTCTCATCTTAGTGACAAATGTTATTTCCTAAATCAAAAGCTTAAAAAACTAGCTTATGTTACAATTCTCATGTTACCACCATCATCCCCTCACTGAACCCTATTGACTTTAACTCTTGGTTGACACTTCCTTTGAGGCTCCTATCTTTTCACCATAGCTGCCTTAATTGAATCCGTTATTATTTTCCTTCTGAAGATTGAAATGAATCTACCGTTCTATTCCCTATACTGCCAACAAAATGATTCTTAAAAATTTCTTAAATCAGATAAAATGACAATCCTCCAACACTTCTTTCCAGATTAAAGTTCTTCACTGAATCTTAAAAGTTTTCAAAATGTATTATCATTTCTCCAGTTTAATTCCCAAGGTTCAATGTGCTTGGCATTTATTTCACATCAACAGTTATTCTACAACCACCACTTGTTCATTGACTCAGCGATGTTGGCTATTTATAATTCTCTATGCCATATCATTTCAAGTCTTGAGGGCTCCTGTATGTGGTTTTACTGCCTGGAACAACAAAAATTATCCTGTTGTCCTGCCTAGTTTGAGCTAACATGAATTCATTCAGTCAGGTGAGTACCTTTTGCCTTGAAAGGAGAGATAAGGTAAGCACAATCTTTATCCTAGTGGAATTCATAATTCTTTTAGACTAGAAAGACAGAGAGATTTAAATTATTAATTTATCTTTAATAAATGATTTAAATATTATTATCAGTAGTCTTTTAAGGTGCCATGACTTATAGAGTACTAAACCACAAGTATTTTTGTGTGACACATCATTCTGAAATATGATACTCAATAGCTTGTCCATCTGCAGCACCGTCTCTGCATCCCGACCACCTCAAGCCCTCTTAGGCATTTTTTACTTCTTGGTTCTTGGAGCTCATTATCCTATTTCCTATCAATGCTCTGTTCATATAGTTCTGCCTTTACTCTCCAGGATGTGGGAAGAGTCCTCACACCTGTTTTTGCCTCTATAGGGAAGGATATTATTTCACCAAAGACAGAATCATTCTCCCCAGATGGATGAGAAAAATCAAAGCTGCAATTCTCAGATGTGGCAGTTTTGAAAGCTCCACCCAAGGTCACTGAACAGAACAGACAACAAAATAAAAAAGACCTATCTCATTGGAGATCATGGCACAACAAACAGCTTGATGCAGAAAGCATCAAAGTCAAAAGAACACCAAGACTGAGGGCAGATAATAGTTTATTTTATAATTTTGAATAAATCTTAATATTCCTATGAGTTTATTTTTATCTCAATATTTTGATATATACTTATATTTGTATCCAAAATATATCAACTATTTAATAACACCACTTAGAAAGTGCTCTAAATAATTAACAAAATTTTCTAGTTTTATTACTTCAAATAAATCTTGAAAGAAGAGTATGGTAACTGCACACTGAAATTGCAATCATTATTTTGCTTTGCTAAGTAACAGGATACCAGGCATTAAAGTCTGCTTGTCACAAAGTAGCAGGACCAAACCTGGCCAACAGTGAAAAGAAATGTATCAGCAGTACTCAGAAGGTTTGATGTGTTAAGTTCAAAACAAGACAGATCTTCCTCATTCACCACCACATTCTTGAAGATGCAAGCAAGAGATTTAGCAGGGGAAAGAAAATAATCCATTTTGTGTTGCAAGGGATGACTTGACTAGAGACACAAACAGATTAGAACTTGACCTTGGCTTTTGGTTTAAGGAAAAGAGGAAATTCTTGACATCGGCTCAGACAAAGATAATATTTAGGCAGCTGTAGAAATTTTCTTGGATGAAGATATGAGTTTCTGCATTGCTCTTCCTAAATTTGTACATTTATAACCTACAACTGAAGTATGTGAGCTAGTGAAAAATTTCAAAAATTTGCGAGGCAAAAGTTAATATAAGCAAGATCAGAAATGTTTCTGTACTGGATAATAAGAGGAGCTAAGTGAGCAGCTAGTCTTTTGTTAATGGAAGTATACTAAGATCATATCTCTTCTTTCTCCTTTGGGGGGAGTGGAAAGCACTTATAGTCTATATGCGTAAGGAAGAGACCCACAGGTACTTTTGTGAGGAGTGGGATTTTTGCTACTAAACGTCATTCCATTTGAAATAGAAACCAGCAGACCCTGTAGGGTTAACACGTCTCCCAAAGCATCTTACAGCCAGAAAGCCTGATACAGGGGGGAATAGAGCTCAATTTCTAATACAATTCAGCCTAAAGATAATTAGAAGGCTTATTTCCGTCCCTAAAATCCTTTCAGAATTCATCCGAATTTGCCAAAGTGCTAACGGATTTTCTAATCATAAATCCCAATACGAACTTACTTATTCTGAGTTACTTCAGTATTCAGTAAAGACAAGTTAGTGCAAAATTTTCACTTGCTTTTCTTCTGTTTCAGGATCATGAAGTGACTGATGGTCAATGATCACTCCCTTAGCTACTCAGTGGTCAGTCTCCACTGACGGTACTGAAGAGCTGCAAATCAAGGTTAAAAGATAAAATGAGAAAACACTAAGAACTCTATTCATGTATTGGTAGAGCAGGAAGTTTTTCATAGAAAGCTGAGAAATAAAGCCATAAAAATCTTATCATTTCCTTAACTTTATAAAATGTTGTCATAAAAGACTCTGTTTGATTCCTTTCCTCTCTAGACAATAAATATAATGCCAGAATAACAAATAGATTCAAAAATTATGGAAGTTTCCTTGACTCTTCTTTTCCTCTCATCTTTCACCAAGCACTTTGTTGAGCAAAGTTCATTGGCATCACAATATTCAACTCTGTTTGACACTCTGAACTGAAATAAATGTACTTACACATTTTCTATGGGAAAACTTGTTTTTGAAGAGGATTTGTTTATTCATAAGTAAAATGGAGATAAGAACACAGCCTCCTTTATTTCTTAACAACTCATGACATTTGAATAGGATAACCTTTATAAAAATAACTGTAGTTGTTCTAGGTTAGTTGTTTTGATATAAATCTCAAATGTTCACAAAATTATTTTACAATTTAGGAGACAATTTTTTAAAAAAAATTTCTGATTGATTTCCTTTCTCAAGAGTCAGCCTCATCATTGTCATATGTTTGCAATAAAGAGAAAGGGGGATCACCTAAGTCACATTCTTTGATGTAGGAACCAGGGCAGATCTGAGAATTACATTAATTCAGGGCAGAAATTCTCAAAGTGTGGATTCCTATTATCTTAGTTACTTTTCTTGTTGCTGAGGCAAAATGCCCAGAAACCAAAGTTAAAGGATGAAAGGTTTGTTTAGCTCAAGGTTTACAGAAGTTTCAGTCCGTAATCAGCTGTCTCTAAGCAGAGTGGCACGGGACAGCGGCATCTCAGAGGAGAAAGAGTCCATAGTGTAGCAGGGCAGGTGGAAGGCAGCAAGTAACAAGCAGCAGCAGCAGCAGCAGCAGCAGCAGCAGCAGCAGCAGCAGCAGCAGCAGCAGCAGCCTGCCTCTCCGTTATTCCTTCTAGGCTACCTGCCTTTTGGGTGGTGTCACTCACACCCCGAATTGTTCTATACCAATAAGCTGACTAACTTAAAAATCAAGCACCCTGTTATGGTTGGTTCATTGTGTCAACTTGAGAAGTTTAGAAGTTTAACTAAGGACACTCAGCAGGGAGCCAAGGTTTTACTTTGTAAATATCCTCATCCTGTGCAAAGGAGGGCAAGATTTTGTGAGTGCTGCAGCTGACCAGGAGAGGGGGTGGCCTGTGTACAGTGCAAGGGAGGAACTTGCTTGCCACTCTGCCTTGAAGTCAGCTGATTATGGACTGAAACCTCCAAAACCTGTAAGCTAAATAAATCTTTCCTTCCTTCAGGTGCCAGGTATTTTGTCCCAACAATGAGAGGAAAGTAAACAAGGCACATCTTTAATCCCAGCATCACATACCCTATATTCAGCCACCTCTGAAAAGCCCGACCTAAGAGTGCAGTAGGCTTTGGGGGTACATTTAGATAGGAGCCACAACACTTATCTTTTATAAATTCATGACAGCAAAGCAATGTTCATATTAATGGTAAGCTATTATTTGTTCTTTTAAGTTTATTTTCTCATGACTACATAGTGCAATTTTTCAGAGACTGCATAATTATGGCACTATAAGAGATTGAAAGTAGAAGCATATTTGAGAATATACCTGTTTTCTTTTAATCCAAGTATTAAACAGCTTCTGCAAATCTGTAAAGCAACACCATTCTTCTCAAAATATTATAGGGCATTGAAAAAGAATTATTCTTCAAATAAATATTCTGAGTTATCTTGCTATGGAATTATTGTCCTTTAAACTGTTAAAAATTTTTAAAATTTATGTTTTAATTTGAACTATAATAGATTTGGATAAATGCAGTCATCTATTGAAGTCCACAAAGGATTGGATCCAGGATAGCTAAGAACCAGGACCCACATGGATACCAAATTCCACAAATGCTCAAGTTCCTTTTATATACCAGTGTGTTATTTACACATGTTATCTTTCAATCTGAAATATCCACTAACGTCTTATGTGTTCAGAGATCAATCTAAAAGGTGATTGAATCATGGCATACTGTATTCACCAATAGATTAATCTAATGGATTAAACCATTTAAGAGTTGATAGTTAAATATTTGGCAAGTGTCAGGCGCCTGTCCCGGCCGGCAGGAAGACACACGACACACTAGCGACGAGGTGAGACAGCTTTAATCGTCCCTGGTGGGTTACGCTCCAAGAAGCCTCCCACGCGTCCGCTATGAGCGGCTCCTATGTGCTTCTCGCCCTTTTCGTTCTTCCTTCTTCTACTACCCGCTCGCAGGCGGGAGCCCACTTAAATACCAACCCACCACCCAATCACATTATAGCAGGGTATACATTCTCATTGGCAGG
>RJWM01011646.1:0-17901 GCA_004363535.1 Dasyprocta punctata | reverse complement strand
TGCCATCTTGGCTCGCTCGAAGGGCGGGGTAATCTAGCTCAGGCTGTTGCTCCTACACACAGGCCTCCCTTCCTGGCTGCTAGGCATAGCAAACTTGCGGCTCCCTACAGGCAAGGAGGTTGAGCCAGTTGAAGAAGGTCTTTGGATAGTATATATCTTTTTCTGACACTTCCTTTCTTTCTCTGCTTCCTGGTCGCCATGGAGTAAGTTACACTTTTCCACCATGTTCTTCTGCCACACTGATTCTGTTTTGGATTAGCCAATTCTGTCTTGGACAGCTAATTCTGAACTTAACTCCCTGAAACCATGCAACAAAGTATATTTCTCCTTCTTTAAATTATGAGTGTCAGATATTTCAACCCACTAATGGAAAAGTGGCTAACACAGAAAACTGGTAAAAGATAAATGGGCTAATTGCTATGACAAAGACTGAACATATGGTTCAGAAGTTGTTGCAAATGTTTGACAGCAAGAATTTGGAGATGAGAGCCAGAGAGGCCCTAGAATGTCACAAGTAGATCCTAATGAGTGATTCTGGTTGAAGTTAGCATACCAGAATGCTGTGAAAGATGCAGAAAGTAACTATAAGGTCCTGAGGTTTTGGTTTAGGTAAGTACTCTATCAAAAATTGGACTAGAGATCACACATGTTACATGTAGGCAAAGAACTTGTCTTCATTCCCCACATGTTGTAAGATATGTGAAGACAAATTTGAAGGTGGCAGACTAATTAATTTCAAGATAGCCCAATGTTGCAATTGTCACATGGATACTGGTAGCTGCTTTAACCAGATGTACTATGACAACCAGGATCAAAAAGGAGCACTAAACAAAGTGAAAAATTGCAGTCAACCAGAAAAAAAGTGTGAGTGCTAAAGGAAAGTATGATTGTAAAAAGATTAGCACTATTAAAAAGCAGCTAAGTATTTTGTACCTACACCAGAGAAAAGATACCTTGAAGACATCCCAAGAATGAATCAGACTATACCCATCACAGTATTTAGGATGTAAAATGGTGAAGTCTTTTGAAAGACTGCTTTGAAAAGAGATTCCCAGGGTGTTCTGCTCATGGAAGTTTCCCTGGGAAGGGTGTCCTTGAATTCAGTTATCCAGGCATTTAGTGACCACTGAATCCATTGACCACAGGACCCTGGTTACTGATGGAGTAATGGTAAACCTTGTTGCTGTCATGTATAGTCCAATGTATGAGTTTTGGGGTTATAAAGTCTTCTACTCAGATTTCAAAGCAAGTCCAGTACTAAGAGGGCAATGAGGGAAGCTGGAATAATGAAGCAGTGGAAAACCAAGGATGCTGGAGATGCCAGAAACATGGAATCTCTGCTGAGAAAAGCTGCAGGCCTCTAGAGGAGCTATCTCAAGAAACAGCCCATGTAGGCTGCAACTGGTAAGGCCATTGGGACCGGACTGCTCAAGGCTTTTGGACTCATCTTGCTACCACAAACCCTAAGTGCTAGACATGAAGCTACAGGATGTTTACCCTGCTGAGTTTTAGGCTTTATTTTGTCTGATGCCTTTCTATTCCTATACAATGCCCTCCTGGAATGGGAATGTTTATGCTGTGGCATTATATTTCACTTTCTGATTCTTATAGGAACTCACAGCTAAGAGTTTGCCTGAGTTTTGTAGAATATTTTGGACTTTGACTTTAGTATAATGCTGCTACCATTTAGATTTGGCAATGCTTGAAGATGGACTAAATGCATTTTGCATAATTAGTTGGGCATGTTATGATTTACATCTAAAATGTCCAATGAAAGTCTCAATGTTTTTACCAGAGTAATTTTTTAATTTATTTATTCATTTATGTACCTATTATTATTTATTTATTTATTTAAGAGAGAGGGTCTTGTTATGTAGTTCAGGCTCACCTTGAACTCATAACGTAGCCCTGGTTTACCTTGAACTCCTGGAAATCATCCTGCTTCAGGCTGTCAAGTACTTAGATTATAGGTGTGTGTCACTATGTTCCACTGACCAGGGTCATTTCTCTTGCTGAATTCTTAATATCAGAAATGTGCAGTCATATTATCCAATTTTAAATTCAGAAGTTGAATATTTAGAAAGTGATTAAGTTATGAAGTACTATACTCACTGGTGAATTAATCCATTTATGAGTTTGCAGCTAAAAGTGCTGTCAGGAGGTGGGGCCATTTGGACGGGATGCATCACTGTCACTATGGGTATGCCTGTGAGGCTCTCTCTCTCTATGCTTCCTTCCTTCTTTCTTTGCTTCCTGGTTGCCATGGGTTGAGAAGTTTTTTTCTGCCATGCCAATTTTGAATGCAGCACACTGATCATGAACTGACCCTTCTGAAAACATGAGCCAGATAAACCGCTGCTACTTAGGTTGCAGGTGTTGAGTGCTTTGTCCCAATAGAAGGGAAGAGACTATACAGCATCTAACCTGTGCATATCCTCCCATATACCCTAAATCATCTCTAAACTGCATATAATACTTGATTCAGTCTAAAGTGTTAGATTCTTTAGAGAATAGTGCAAAGAAAACACCTATAAATATTCCATACAGACGTTTTCTTTAATATTTTCAATCCACACCTGGTCAAACCTCTCAATGCAAAGCCTTTGGTTCTATAATCAACAAAATAAAAGTTATTAGTTTTTCACACTGATTCTCAGAATACAAAACATCCTGGTGTCAAAGTTTGAGAACTACTGACATAGAGGTTAGCAGAGGACACAGATGGATGAGCACATTTCGAAGACGTACTAGTTATTTAGTAATTATATTAACATAAAATAGCCATAGCATTTTAGAGATTACAAAGGTATTTCACTTCTCACAATGAATTGGATCCATAGTTGTTTGCATTATTAGATAGCAGACAGTCTCACCACTTCTCTAATTCTCCAGTGGTCTCAGTTCCACCTGTGTCAGGTTGAAGGATTTGGCAAGGGCCATTTCCCTTTCTGAGCCCAAGATATGAGAAATGTGGAGTCATAATATTCAATTTTAAAGTTGAGAGTCTAGCTAAAGGAAAAGGATGTTATTTATTTTTCGCTATTTCAAAAACTTTTCCCCTGAGAACTGATCAATCTAGTCAAATTTTGATCCCCGCCTTTTGTGCCTGGAAATGCCCATAATTTTACATTTGTGTTTAGACAAAATAAAACAAAAAGTGAACATGCAGCTTATCTAAACAGTTTTTTAAAAGAGGTCTTAGGTCAGTCAAAGACAGTTTCTAGTTTTCTGTTATATACTAACCTGTTATTTTGAGGAAGAGTGAATTATAAATGCGTGAAGAATAGAATTAGGTTTGGTAAGAAAATGCAGCTTTCAATTGGTGACAGGAAGTAGTATAGCCATATATACAGCATATCTGGAAAAGCAGAGATGTTAAAACTTTGAAATGAATTACCCAAAGGAGTTGTCTACGAACAACATACAAAACAAAAGTGGGGGAAAATGCCACATAAATGAAGTTCCCTGTAATTGTGTGCTATCTTGCTTTAATCTTCTAGTACTCAGAAGCAATGACAAGTTTTTAGCTATTCAAAAGATAAGAGTCAGATTGGATTAGAAAGTGATTAAGCATGAATCTTCCTGAATTTTTGTTGTCCTGTCTGCATTTATTTTGGCACTAAGCTACACTCTTTGTGAACACGGTTTCTATCTGTAGCTAGTTTTCATCAATGCTTCATGAATTTTTTGAGGTCAAGATTAGAAATCTGTTCATTCATATGCCACACAGTAGTTTATAAGAGTATATCCCCCAAATCAGGTAGTTAAGTTTACTGAATGAAGTAGAGACTGCTATGTTAACCATCTCATTTGTATTTGTGTTTGTATTCTAGCTGGAGAAGATAACATTGGACACATATTCTTGAGTTCCTATTACATGATAAAGCAAGCATACCATAGGTACTGGCTATACAAATATGAATAAGAGATAACTGTGTCTATCTTCTAAATAAGGAGGTGTTTCTGTTGCCACATTCCCTAGTAAATCCAGCCAGCTGTATGGCAAGTGTGCAGATGTGTGAAATTACAGCAAGAGGACTTTCAAATGATACCCAGGTTTCTGGTTTAGTAAGTCAGTGTATAGTGGCATCTTTTATTGAACAGAGGTTGAGAATTAGCATTTAAGTTAAAACACAATTTTTTCTATTCTTTTGTTTATCTTTTTATATAGTACCTGACATAGCAACACCTGGTGTAAATTCAGCAAAGTATTTGTTGACTTGATCATGGGGTAACTGAACAGTACAATTTAATGTTAGAAGAAAAGTTAGAGGTTACCATATCTGTAGTTCACTAGGAAAAAAAAATGAAGCCCATAGAGTTAAAAGACTCCTGTCACTTTAGATAACTAATTCATGGTGGAGTGGAGTCTGCAACCTTATAACCCTCATTTCAAGTCCAATTTTGACTCAGTTCCACTTCTCAATTCATCTTCTGAGTGAACTAACTGTTAAAGAAGTTAATGGTGCATTTTTTATTTTTGAAGTCAGATTCAATATTTTCTCCTTAACATGCAAGCTATAGATTAGCTAACACTTATTAAGTCTTTTTATAGATGCTTATGTTCTATAAAATGTTTATCAATGCACAAAATTAAATTGTGTAGCTAATCAAAGTCAGCCAGTCTTAAATTGTTTACTTAGTCACATGCTTTGATGCCAAATACTTTTATGATGATTTATAAATATAATCTGAGGTCATAATGTTTTGCTTAAATGGAACATATGTTAAGAACTAACACATTCTATTTATGATCTCATTTGTACTTTGTTTGTTAATGTAAAACATTTTGCTCCTGTTTTGAAGTAAATATTTTTTCTGTTATGAATTCTTAATATAATTGTAATAACTAAGAACTATTAATTATTGGCAGTTTTATAAGACATTTTATTAGACGTTATTCAATAGTATGCCATTATTACTTGATTTGTTATATTAATTTTTATTAGTCTATGTTGCAGTACATATTGTTTGCATTCCTTGTGGGGAATTGGTACATGTACATAAAACATGTTAATACCTTTTTTTTTTAATCCCCTGTTCCTCTCCCTCTCTATCCATCCCTTCAATAATTCTTTACCTAACTTCTGTCCACTAAAAATGTCATTAAAAGTGTTGAAAATATCAGAAGTAAATGCATTTCATGAACACAGTGGGCAAAATGTTGACTGATAAAACTGCAGAAAAATAAGGGTTTACTATGAGATAATTTTAAAAAATGTAGAAATTCCTGAATTATCTTATGATTGCTGTCTGGTTCCTCTCAGATTCAAGGATTATTGAAAACTCTGTCAAAATTTGTTATGCACCTTTATTTTTTATGAGATTAAATTTTTTTCCTGTTGAAAATTCACTTTCCTAATAATTTGCAAGGGTAAGGCAGTCCATTACAGCATTTATTACCATGGAGAAGACTTGGCAATGACTTAAATGTGTTAGTAGGAAAATGAGAAAATGTAATAATTTTTAAAAAGCAACAAAAAAATCATTTCTATGCTAACATCTCTAAGACTCAATGTAAAATGCATAATTTAATGACAAATATGGTGCATTTTTATGCATATACATGTACAGCAAAAATTTCAAAAAGACACACATCAAATTCACACAATGTTAACTTGTGAGGAAAGCAGAAGAATATGTTTGGAAACAATCTTATATCTTTATTTGTAATATTTCATTTGATTACAAAAGTCATGTTTTCTGGGTGTAATTTCAAACTATTTTAAGAGAAAATGAAGAAGAGTCTTTTTGAGTCTGCTCTCATATGTAAAGAACTTGAGAATCATCAGTCTTATTTTCATAATAAGAAATAAAATCCTAGGAAAAAATTAATATAAACAACTCTTCTTAGATGCATCAGAGAAATGAGATCACAATGCACACTAAAACCTGGAAAAGGCAGGAAGGTATACCCATAGGATTTCAGTTTCCATGAGCAAAAGCTACAGGAGCCAGCAACCAGTAGGAGAATTGAACCTGAAATAGGCAAATTCCCAAAGGCCAAATAGATACTGATGTGGGGTTAAAGAACTTGGAGGCCCACTCAGAACTTTAATTCTTCCATGGATTTTACCCCCTTGGTATTCTACCAGGTCCTTAACCATGGGAATCTAAGGAAAATCCTTCTCTTCCTGTTTGATCAGGGAAGAGGAATCATTATGCATGCTGTCTTGCAGAGGGCAACCGTTCTGAAATAAGTTCATGGTGCCCTATTCTTAATAGCAAGAGCTTGCTTTCAAGAGGAACTACTTTTCTAGAGTTTTCTATGACCTGGTATATTTTCATGAGGGATGGGCAATTAAACATCTTCTGCTCCCTATGGTCTTGCTGTCTCACAAAGAGGAAGGAGGAAAAGCTGAGAAAGTCTACTGAAGATATATTTAGGCACTCTGGTTCCCAAAAGTACATCTTATGGACTCATAAGATTATGGAAAGAACATACTGTATTCCTAACCCAGCATCTCAACTCCACATCAACAAGGATTCATTATAAAACCTGCAAATTGTCAGGGACATAGCTCGGCAGTGCAGCACCTGTCTGGCAGGGTGAGATTCTGAATGCCATTCCCAGCATCAAAAACAAAACAAAACAAAACATAAAACAAACAAACCAAAAAAACAGAAAGAAAGAAAATATGTAAATTATAATTCAGGGAACCATAGAAGACAGATTAAATTGAAGGAATTTCTAGAGAAACTAAAAACAAAAGATATGAAAATAAAGAGTACAAAAGGATTCAAATAAGAAGCCTGTGACAGGTGACGCTGTGGCAAATAGAAAAGCCAGGCAAAGCCTGAGGCAGGAGGATCACAAGTTCTAGGACACACTGGGAAATTCAGTGACTTTTCAAGACCTGTTCTCCAAATAAAAAATAAAAAGGTCCAGGGCTGTAGCTTAATGTGAAGGTCCAAAGTTCAATCCTTAGTCCCAGAGGGTAGGAAAAAAAAAAAGCCTAATTTCTAGCCAGTCTAACATAAATTCTCAGAGTAAAATTGTGTGTGTGTTTTTTTTTTTTTTTTACTCCTTCAGTTCCTTTTACTTTGTTACTCATATCTGGTGGGTTTTTTTTTAAATATAAGACATACTAAAAGTGGAAAAAAAAATCTGAAAAACAAAAAAAAACAAACAAAACTAGATTCCGAAGAAAGCAAGCAAGCAACCACGAGACTCCAACTCCAGTGTGACAGATGTTTCAAACTGATAAGATGAGGAATTTAAAATAATGGATAGTGCAGCAGACTGATGGAAACAGAAAATCTAAAGAAAATCCTAGAAATCAGAATACTGTAGCAGGAATAATGCCTTGATGGGTTATTAGTTGCCTTTGTTATTTTTCTGTCACTGGAACAAGATATCCAACACCCAAAACTAAAAGGTGGAGAAATTTATTTGACTTACAGTTTCCAAAGTCAACTTTCTTGTAGGCCAAAATGGGAGGGCCTGGCGGAGGGCATCTGCTTACCTCACGGCAGCCAGGAAGTACAAAGGAAAAGGAGGAGCCAGGGAGGGAATCACTCCCTCCCAGATCACACCTTCAGTGAGCAGCCTCTTCTAAACCACTTCCTAACAGCGTACGCAGCTATGAACTCATCAGTGCATTAATGCACTGATGGATATTCCCCCCCAGCATCCAATCGCCTTCCAAAACCCCACCTCTGAACTCCTGGGGGACATTCTAGATCTAACTATAATACCCGTAGACTGAATAAAAATGGAGAAAGTTACTGAACTTAAAAATATGTCCCAAGGTACTTCTCAAACTGAAAAACAAGGAGAAAAAGAGCTTTGAAGTCTAGGACAGGATAGTTAGGAAATGTTGATGAAGTATACAAATAAAGTGCATACCAGAAAAAAAAAAAGAATGACGAGACATCAGTAGCCTCTGTCAGAAACTCATACATGAAGCAAGTGGAAAGTTAGTTTCTCTCATCCCCTTTCCCTCATCTTTTATTCTGTTTCTCATTAAGGAAAAATAGAAATACTGTAGCTCTTCTGCAAAAGAAGGGAACCAAGAGTTAGAAAGAGCAGGAAAAAATGGGAGGAATAGGGAATGGAAAAAGAATTAAGATATGTTATGCACGTGTACCAACTTCCCATGATAAATATAATCATTATGTACTCTAAACATGTACTGAGAGGAAAAAGAAAACCAACACAAAGGAGGGAAAAAAAAGAGTAATATTGTTATCCAATAGTAGCCAATTTAGTCCAGGAATCTAGTCTATGAATTAAAGTTTTCATGCTTATTTCTAATTAATTAGTTAATCAAGAATTCAATAACTTTTATAACATTTCACCATAAATTACTTGCTTTTAAATAACTGAGAGATATAAAATCTAACTTTTATTTGTATATTTCAGGAATCTTGGAGAAAACATTGATTACACAATTATTGAGTTATTTCATCTCAACCCTCTTTGAACAGCTACTCTTTCTGTTCGAGTGTGTTCTGATTTTTTCTGCAGACATCTACTTTGCATTTAATTCAGTAACCTATCCACATTACATTGAGCATGATGCTTAAATAAATAAAAGTATTTATGAGCAAATAACTGCTTAAAATTGTACATTCTCTTATATTCCTCTTTTATTTATTATAACAGTTTTGAGTTTATTATTTGAGATGAGAAATAAAGTTCTCTATATTTAAAAAAATCTGTCAGTTATTGTTATGTCCTAATTATATCTTGGTGTAGAAACATCAGCAGGATACAGCTCATTCATGTGTGAAAATCAGTTTATTTACATATTCTATTCTCTGAAAATATGCCTGAAAACTTACAATTTCGAAAGAAAGCAATGTGCAAAATATCGCTGATGAAAAATTACAAAAAGAAAATGAAAACTTTTTTAATCTGCAGAAAAAAATATTATCTTGGCTAAACAAATATACAGATTCAATTGTTAACAAAGTTGTAGACATAAAATAACTCCATAAACAAAAATAAATACTTTGAAATGGCCTAATGTCATAATGATATAGGATATACCAGTGATATAAGAAAAATATTATAACCTCAACCTGCTGGATGTCAGATACACCAAGTGTGTTCTCCCCAAAAGTGAAGAATGAATTCTAAGGGACAATAGAGCTTAAGAGTAGGAAAACATTTTTGGGAGAGACAGTTCTTGAGAGACAGGAGGGGACCCAAATGGGTTGCCATAGAAACCAATTCTTCAAAATTTATAGGGCAAAATCATGAGGTGGAAACAAAATCACAAGGTGAGTACAATGTGGAGCAAAACCATGATCAACCATTAAGGTTACAAGTACAGTCACTAGGTAATTTTGATCCAGTGTAGAAGCAAGTCACATAACATGGGTACATGGAAAGAACAAGGAACTTTTTTGGAAGAGATGAGACAGAAGGTCTGGTCACTCACCTGGGTGACTGATACTAGACTTCATTGGGCCAAATTATATCAGTTATAGTATATTGTTTATCCCTTGGAGAGGTATGTAGGTGTAGTTATTGCATCTTTATCTTGAGATCTGGCCTTCAATGAACGCACTTCTAGCCACAGTTGGAATGTGTTTTTATCTTCTGCCCTGACTTCTTCAAGGGTCTAGCCCTGTCTAACTGCCTGTCATACTTTTGCCTAACTTAGTTGATTATAATAATGATGTTCATTTCAGAATTCAGAGTCAGGCAATGAGTAAGTACCTAAAGGACATAATATTGAATCATAACAACCCATCCCATACTTTTCTATTGTAAATTTGTACTTTAGCATAATAGTAGCGAGCTGTGTGACTTAGGAGCTGCAGCTAGGGGACACAGGAAGCAATCTTTTTTGCTCACTTAGTACAATGAACAGCAAGGTGAGAAATTGTCAAATCAGGATTTTTACCC
The DNA here is from genome assembly GCA_004363535.1 of Dasyprocta punctata. Classification (NCBI taxonomy): domain Eukaryota; kingdom Metazoa; phylum Chordata; class Mammalia; order Rodentia; family Dasyproctidae; genus Dasyprocta; species Dasyprocta punctata. Next base: position 8,042 of record RJWM01011646.1, on the reverse strand, counting down.
ACAAAATGCTCATCTAACAGTTTTTGTGTTTGTTTGCCCAAATATGGGGGAGGAGTGTAAAATATATTCACATCATTCTTCTTTTAAATAAACATGTACTTTATCATAATGGGGTGAGGGTGTGGCTCACATTAGCTGGGCTTGGAGACAGCATTCACTCACTTGCCAGATGAACCTCAAGGTGTGTACAGGAGCTCCAAAGCAGCAACAGGTGTGCATTTAGCATTTGTTTTCTTTTGATTTTTCTGGTAGAGGTAGCCCAATTCAGTACAATGGCATAGGAAAAACCAGATTTGCAAGTTTTGGAGCATGTTAAAACTGAATCATAAATTGACTCGGGCATGAATGATGACTTTGTCCACGTGAGCCAAAGTTCCTGTGGCAGTGAAATGAAGCAAGACTTTTCCAATACAGACACAGGGAATGGAGATCTCCCTGATTCAGTGAATGAAGGAAACAGCAACATTAGCACATGTTTGACTAGTCAAAATTGTACAAAGTGATAACACTACCAAATTGAATGACCCGATGACAGAACTACATCCAAATTTATAAGAAGGATCTTGGCAGGGGTGAAACCTATTGAATGGAATGCTAGCAGTGCCACTCGAATCTGGAAATTATAACAGATGAAATACCACAAGATGTTGTGAAATACAAACATGATGAAATACACATAAAACGTTTTGTAGGCACCAATAGCTTTACTCAAAAATGTGTTTATTATGACACTTCACTAGCTGCACTGAAAGCGTGCATAAGTCCGCTGCACTTAGTAGGATTTTCTCATGGTAGTCATAGGAGTGTAAGACTAATGGATATGCAAGACTTATGGGTGTGGGCTTGAAGTTTGTAGGATAACAGCAACACTGAGGAAATCTGTTTTCTTTCAAAGTTACCTGAGGTTTGTTGACAAAACTACCACCAAGCAAGGAAAAGAAGTGATAATTTGGCTGCTATCCTCTGGTGATTTAAGAGATTTGTGGATAATTGTCAAGAAATTTACACATCATCTGAATATTCATTACTATTGATGAGCATCTCATAACATTCTGGATTCACTATAGCTTTAAGTAATATATTAGTGGTGTGGTATTTATAGTTGAAGGAAGAGAAGGGAAGGGAGTGACTCAGCTGTATGATTCTAAGTGGACTAAAACCTCAACAAAACAGAAGCCTGAGATGATAACTTTTTACAACGAAACCAAAGGCAGAATAGATGTTGTTGATGAGTTATACAGCATCTACGATGTCACCCAAAACACAAGACATTGGTCTATGGTTTTGTTTTCCTTGATCCTAAACATATGTGCTACAAATAGTTTGATAATACAAAGAAAATAACAAGTGCAAAACATCACAGGGAAATTTTCTTAGAGGACTGTGACTGAAACTCATAAGAGATCTTTTGCAGCAGAGGAAGAACAAAATGTTTCTGCCCAGCAAACTATGCAAAAAATTTGTGGAGTGCACTGGTGAGCTGAGAGGTGAACAGGCAAGCGCAATGTCACAGAGACCTACTATGACAACAGGAAAACCAAAAAGATGTCAAGTGCCCTACAAAAAAGGACAGTACAGCAAAATAGATGTGCTGTCAGTGTAAGGGACACTTGTGCATGGAACATGCCATTGTCATGTGAAGACTGCCACGGGTGTGACAAGGCAGCCTCAGGTGTGAGAAGGGAAGATTATTTCTGTGGTAGACTTTTGCTTTTATTTATATTTTAGTTCACATAGGTTTTTATTTTTGATGTTATCGCTTGGGTTTTGTGAGCAATTAATTAGCTGATATGAAAGCGTTAATGTCTATCTGAAGCACTCATTATATATTTAATATTTCACTTTACTGATATCTCATTTTCCTGCTAAGTGCATGCTGTGCATGGAGCTCCTGACAAAAGAGGAAGACACGAGAGGTGACAAGAACAGCCTGACACACAGAAAAGGAAAGCTAAACACATGTGCTGTCAGTGTGAGACATATGAGTGGAACATGCAGTTGTCATGTATGAAGATTGCTTGGGGTGTGACAGTTGAAGCAAAGATTATTTTTGTTATAGACTTCTATTGGTATTTTCATTGTAGTTCATATAGGAATTTATTTCTGATTTTATCCTTTGGGTTTTGTAAGCAAGTACACAGTTGATGTGAAAATGTTGATGTTCCTAAACTCTCAATACATATCAAGAATTTAATACTTTATTTTGCTGATATTTTATGTTCCTGTTCATTATAAAGCGTGTAATATAACAAGAACCTCCTAACAAAACAACAAGTCCAGCAAGATGTCAAGTGTGTCCTACAAAAAAGGCTGGGAAGGCAAAACACACTTGCTGTCAGTGTACGTGATAGGTGTGCACAGGATGTGCTGCTGTCATGTGTGAAGACTACCTTAGGTGTGATAAGTGAAGTAAAGGTTATTCTTTGTTATAGAGTTCTATTGCTAGTTTCATTGCAGTTCATATAGGAATTTATTTTTGTTGTCATTTTTTAGACTGCATGCCAAAAAATTTTGATACTGAAAATTTTGATGCTTTTTAAAAATAAACATTCAATAAATATTAAACATCCAGTGCTTTATTTTTTGATACTTTTTCCTGTTAAGTATTCATTTTTAGTATAATAAAACTCATAAAAGTAATAATTCGTCAATAGAAATATTATAAAAATAAACATGGGTATTTTATATCCACAACAACGCACCTTTGTGGCAAAATTGACTTTATGCTCTGCTGGATGTAGTTGTATAATTTGCTTAACTCTGATTTTATTTCCACCCCATTGCTGAATATTTGTGTAGTATATCTATTTCAATCCTTCAGTTTCTGCTCATTTGATTTATTTCATAATTTGCATTGTATTGCTTAATTTGTAATTGAATGTTATCTTTATTTAATTCTGGATTGCAAATCAATAATTTTTCAACTATTCATTTAATACATTTGTACTTACTGTAGTTTATAATAGTTTTATTTGTATTTCTACAATTTTACTTTGTGTTTGTACCCTCTGTTCTCTTTCTTTCTACTTTTCTATTTTGGGCTAAAGACATTTTCACTAGATATTTTTGTTTCTATTTTTCACTTTCATTTTGTTTTTGTTTCATATAATTAGAACTTTTATTTTCTCTTCTTTGTCATTATATTTTAACTGGGCATTGTAGCATACACCTATAATCCCAGTGCTCAGGAGGCTGAGGCAGGAAGATTGCTGCAATTTTGAGGTCAGCCTGGGCTACAAAGTGAATTCAAGGACAGTTTCAACTGTATAGTAAAACCCTTTCTCAAAAAGAAAAAAAAAATAAATTTAAAAAAGAACTTATTGTATTTTAAGTGAACTTTCATTGTGTTTTATTTATAAGTGGTACAACAGTTCTGAAACTCAGATTTATTAGATTTTTTGATAAATTACTCTCCCCTTTTCTGATTGCTTTTAAGATGTTTTCTTTGTCACAGGATGTGTCACAACAGAAAACTACAGTGAATCTGCAATATATTAGTATTTATCCATTTCAAGAAATGTGTTTTTTTTCAAATATTATTTCAAATGGCTTTTTCAAATATTACATATTTTATTAATTCTGGTTGTCAGTTTCCTTTTAGATGCCAACATTTGGAATTGTTTTAATAGGTCAGCCAGCTATGCACATGAAAGAGGATTTTGTTACATTTTTGCATCATTTTTAGGTGTTTATGCATATTGGGAGAGTTAACATTATCAAATTATTTTAAGCTATCAAATGGAATGAGCAGTAAGATGCTGGAACTAAGCTCACGCCTCACTTTGTGTATGAATAAACTCACTGCACTGATCCCATCATCTCAGGGAGGCACAAGATTTTCAGAGGACACGGAATTCTTTGGTCAGCCTCTCCATTACAGGAAGAAGATTTGTTCTATACAATGGGTATTCTCTGGGAGACCTCAGAATTCAACAAATTTGCCTTGAATGCCTGGCCTGTCAGCACTACCCCATGCTCCATGCCCCCATTTCATTTGTTGGGAACGTTCACCTTTTCGTTGTCTTAAACATTCTGCTCCCTAGGGCCCCTGGATGTGTTCTGTGCTCTTCTGATGCACGGCATAACAGGGATGAAACTTAAAACGCTATGGTAAGTGAACGCAGAAAACATCGCTCAATTACATATTGTAGAATTCTATTTATCAGAAACATTCAGAAAGCACAAATCTACAAATGAAGAAATTGAGAATTACTGGGACCGTGGGTGGTGACTGAAAAGAGCACAAGGCATCTTTGTTAAAGGTGAAACAAATGTTTAAAAATTATTGTATGATTGTCACATAGTATTTCTAACTTACGTGAAATACTGAATTATGTGATCAAAATAGACAAATTCCAGACCATACAAATTACACTTCAAAAAGATTTTTAAGAAAAATAAAACTAAGACTCCTTGAAATTTCCCTTTCCTCCAGTCTAAAATGCAGACATAAAACCTAGACTTTCAGCACCTCAGGTTTACCTGTGAAGAGGAATTCTTCATGTTATGTGTGCTGAAAGGAGAGGAGAAAAGGAATGATTTTGTATGGGCTACTGGAGATTGAACACAGAGCCTCATACCGAGTTATATCCAAGTTCCTTTTGATCTAGAGACAAGATCTCACTAAATCGACCAGGTTGACCTCAAATTTGCAATTTCCTGCTTTAGTGTCCCAAGTCACTGGAACTATAGATGCTCAGCTAGAGGAGGGAATCTGATCCACTGGTCATATGGTGACCCAGAGCCTGATCTTCAATGTGAGAAAAAAGAAAAAAACTATATCACATATTAATGTTTTTTTAAAATATAAATTTGGTACTATTCCATCTATCAGATATATCAGACTTTATTGACTCATCCACTGGAAAACTTTTGGGCTATTTCCTGTTTTAATAATTATGAACAAATTCATCATAAATATTTGCATACAGATTTTTATCTGAATATAAGTATACTTGGGTTTTTGCTACATGCGTATTACATTTTGTTGGAAACTGTCAAACTGTTTTGCCAAAGTGCTTCATTTTATGTTCTCCTAGCTGGGTATGAGTTTCAGCTGCTTTGAATCTTTTCCAGAGCTTGGTGGTGTTGATCATTCTTTTCATGCCTGAATCTTGTAATCTCAACAACAACTCTGAAGACAAGAGTAAGCAATATGTTAACTAGTGTTAATTTTCTATTAGTTTGTTTTGAAATTCTGTACCATCATTTTAATTCTTTCTTTTGCTTTTAAAATAAAAAAATTAAACATACGGACAAAAAATTTAAAAAATAAGTCATTGAGTTAACTATGCAATGACATTTCAGTAAGGTTTTAATTTGAAATTCCCTAAGGATGAATCATGATGAGTGTCATTTCCACCCTTTAGTTACTATAATAATATCTGAGTAATATTCAAAATGTTTAACTGTTAGCAGTGTGGCGTAGGCACCAGCAAATGAGGGCAGACACAGAGCTGACTGACTGGAGGAGATGTGAGCACTAGACCACAGTGTGGCTGTCGCTGATGGTCACACACTAGTCCTTATTTGCCCAGGAAGTGTCATGTCATGTGGCTACAGATATAAATACGGTAGGATTTATATCCTTTGCTTTTTTTTTTTCTGAAGCATACATAGTTTTTTCCTAAGGGAATTTTAAAGGTGTTTTTGGAAAATTAGCTCATCATGTGATTTGTAAATAATTGTTTCTAGTTTCCACTTGTTCTTTGATTTTATTTTCTTTTATTTTTTTCCATTAGATCTTTTAAAAATATATTCAAATTATTTAGTCTTTTTAAGATTTATTTATTCATATTATATTTAGAAAGGTTTTCTGCATACCAAGATTAAGTTTTGAGTTCCTCTTGCTAATATTATATGGTTTCTTTAATTTTTCAGTTCACATTTAAATACTCAATTCATGTAAATTTACCCTTATGTAATCATGGCGTATGTATTAATCTTTCTACATAGATTTATTTATTTTTTTAAGTACAATTGATTTAAAAACCTTTCCTCAATACACAGAAGTATCACTTTAATCATAAACAAATGTACCACAATTATTTAAGTTAATCAATACTTTGATTCTGTTCCATCTTTCTGTTATCTACATGTGCCAATGTGATTATTTTAATTGTGGTTTAAAAATAAATTTTGGTCTATGGAGATATTCTCTCATTCTCTCTCTTTTCTTCTTATATTTCCAACAATACTTGAATGCAGTTTATAATCAACTGTTACACTTTTTTAGTTTTACAATCGTGTTTATTAGGATCACACTAAATATATTGGTTTTACTATGAAGAATTAAAAAGTACATGGTGTTTTCACTCCTTGTCTAAGAATTTGGTATGACTTTCAATTTGTTCAAGTTTTCCTTTATTGCTTGTTTCTTCTTTTCTTTACTCCTTTCTTTCCTTCCTTCTTTCCTTCCATCCTTCTTTCTTTTCTTTTTTGTTCTTTCTCTGTTATTTACGTAGATCTTTAAAAATGCATTTTTCAATTTTTAATGATTGTTTTCCTATTGCAAGTGGAGTCATTACTTGATATGGTTATTTCTATCTGATTGGTGTCTATGCAAATGTGAGCTTTCTTATTTTCTGTATATCAGTTTTGCGTCCAAACACTTCACTGAAGTACCTTTCTATTTATGATGATTTTTCATTTGACTTTCTTGGGTTTCATAGGTAGCTAGAAAGTTATCTCTAAGTAGTTATTTTTTCTATTTCTTTCCATGAGAAGTTAAATTTCTTGTTTCCCTATAACTTCTCCTCATATTCTCTAATTGCATTGATTCTAACATTCAAAGTATACTTCCTATATTTTGTTATTTTTGAATATAAATGAATACAGTTTTAATGTTTTACCACTTAATGATGATCTGACACTGGAATTATGATGGATATTAAAAATCTACTCATCTATTTCTATTATGTTGAGAACTTATTGTTTAACAAAGATGAGTACATGTGAACTTTTCATCAAATGATTATTTAACGTTGGTAAAAATGCTTCATAAGTTATATTTCTATTTACTACAAATCTATTAGCATTTTAATTTACAAATTTTCTAATTTAAATCATGTTTCAGTTGTGGAATACACTCCCTTTATTTTATTTATTTATTTATTTTCTCTCTCTCTCTCTCTCTCTCTCTTTTTTTTTTTTTTTTTTTTTTTTTTTTTTTTTTTTTTTTTTTTTTTTTTTTTTTTTTTTTTTTTTTTTTCAGTGTGCTCTAGAATTCTTTACCAATGTTCAATGTCTTAATTTCTGTTGGTTTTTTTGAGTGGTATTAGCTAGCAATTCTAATTTTTAGAATTCTTTCTGACCTTTTGTTGCAATATTACATTTAATTTATTAACACTCTAGAATGAATTATTTGCTTTGTTTTGAAATAGTTTAAAAGTGTCAGGAATATATTTTATGATTTAATGAAAGTCATAATGTAAAAATATTAGGATTCTATATGTTTCGTGATTTTTTTAGTTACAAATTTTATTTACTTCTTTCCCACTGTTGCCATCTCTAAAGCTTATCTTTTTTTAAGTCAGTTTGGGTGCATTTTGACTAGGAAGGAAATAATTTTTATGAAGATTTTCCAATTTCTCTGTATAGACCTAATCGTTTGTCTTCTAGATTTTTTAATTTCTTCAATTCCTATATTGCATTGTGTTTAATATTATTTGTTCTCCTCCACTCTACTTTCTGATTGTTTACTTAATTCAATTGCATAATAATTGAAAATATCTTTTAAAAGAACCAATTTTCAGTTTTGCTAGTTGAATTTTTTGAATTTATTATTTCTTATTGTTAAATTTTATCTTTATATTTATTTTCTCTTTTTTATTAAGTTAGATGCTCATATCACTTGTTTTCTTAGCATAATTATTTAGCACAATTATTAACATAACTATTTAACGTTGAATTTTCCTTTGAGCATTGTTTCAAGTATCGTCCATGAATTTTAATTATGGCTATTTTTGTCATAGTGGGAGGTTAAAAGGAAATTCTTGATGGTAAAGTTTCTTTTTATTTCTTTAAAAAAAAGTGTTATTATT
>RJWM01011645.1:0-59127 GCA_004363535.1 Dasyprocta punctata | reverse complement strand
ACTGGATTGGGCAAGGGATATAGCTCAGCAGCATAGCACCTGCCTGGCGAGTGCAAGGTCATGAGTTCAATTCCCAGTAGCAAAATAAATAAAAAATAAATAAATAAATACATTGAATTGATAGTTCAAGGATTTGGCCTTCCCATTAGCTCTGCAGTATAGAGGCAGTGTAACATCATGGTTAAGAACACCAAGTAGAGAATCAGACTGCTTGGTTTGAAATCTGCATTGATAACTATACAACTAAGGACAAGTTTCTTAGCTTTTCTATGCCTAATTTTACCGTTTCTAAAATGGGAACAATGATAGAATAGTCCCCTTTAGGATTTCTTTAGGATTAAATGAGATAGTAATAATCACAAAATGCTCAGGAGAATTTGTTAATACTGCTGTGCTATCAGAGACCACCCCCGTCACTACTACTTCCACGTGGTCCTCAGTACCTTGAATTTATACGTAAAATTTAAAAGAGAAATAGAAGGTAGCTTTGAAGTCAGAATACAGATTTCTTGATTTTGAATCTGTTGTTCTTTCTGCAATATAACCTGGAGTGTGAGTTCCCAGAGAAAAGTACCTATTGATCTGAATCTGTTATGCCCCCCCAATTTCACATAACTGTGAATGTTTAAATAATATTGAGAAAGTTCTCAATAAGGGGCTAGCTGAATCTCAGTGTGTGGTAGAGAGGTGGGCTATGCCTGTTCTTCTCTCCCTGTAACATTTTGTGCTATCAGAACTTTCAAATTATCTGAGTTTTGAAAAGTATTGCACACCTAAACCAAAATCATAAATATGTAAGTAATAATAAAGGATACCTATGGGAGGATACAATTGAATATTTTTGAGAACTTTTAAAGATAATGCATCTTTTTAGAGGACATTCTATTCTTCATTAATTGTGAAGCCATTCATAATATAAATACATGAGATCCATGAATTATTCTTAGATTTTTCCAGTCAGACTAATAGTGAAGACATTAATCAGACTGCTACATTTGAATTTCTCTTTTCTCCACCTCTGTGCTTTTCCCAGCCTCTTCTGGAGTAAGCAGTGAGATGGTAAGGACCAAGGAATTAGAGACAGAATTAGAAGTCAGGAGCTTGGGAATCTACCTGGTGGCCTTGCTTCTGTTCTCTCAGTCCCACTGGTTCCTCCCATGACCAGACACTGAGGGCAGGCTGTTTGTCTGTTACAGAGTGTGAGCACTTGATCCGCCACATGCTGGTGTTAGACCCAAATAAGCGCCTCTCGATGGAGCAGATCTGCAGACACAAGTGGATGAAGCTAGGGGATGACGATCCCAACTTTGACAGGGTGAGCTCTGTCTCTTACCTTGAGGAACTCTTCTTTCAACTGCTTCAGTCTGTGTTGCTTCTGATTGTAATCCAGCCATGAGCAGAAAAACGTGTAAACTGTAGCAGCAGAAAAAGACTGCAAAGACCAGCTGATTTGTTAGAGAATGGCTGTAATGGTTCCCTGCCATTTATCTCCAAGTCATAGTGTTTTGTTTTGTATTATTTTGTTTTGTTTTGTTTTGTTTTTTGCTGTAAAGATAGTACAGCCCACAATTCTGCAGCTCACTCACCACCATGGAGATGTTTCCTATCTTGTTTCCTATCTTTTGTTTTAGTGTGCTTCAGTATCTTCTGTGGCACACCTTTATTTAAACCACTGTGACCATCCTAGGTACCCATGAAGTTCAGGAAATGAGAATCTTCTCTGTTTAAAGATGATCATCAGAACTGTCTCCCTTAGACTTTGCCTAAGACCAGAAACATACTCAGCTAAAGGCATGGAACAGCATGGTAGCTTATGTATGATATGCCATGTCGACATGGTTAGTCAGTGATTTGACAGCTTGTCACTTCATGTTACAGTTAATAGCTGAATGCCAGCAACTGAAAGAAGAAAGACAGACAGATCCCCTGAATGAAGATGTCCTCTTGGCCATGGAAGACATGGGACTAGATAAAGAGCGTACACTACAGGTATCTAGGAAGGAGTGAAGAACAATGTGAAATATAGCAGTCCTTCCTCTCCAGCCTTTTATACTTTTTTTCTTCTTCCTGAGAATTTGGGTCTTTTTGCTTTCTTCTTTTTTCTTCTTCCTCTGCCCCTCCTGGGCCTGGGAAGGAAAGAAAGTACTTTGGTCTTCTGATGTTATTATTGAAAGGGTTTTGGTCATTGACAGGCCATTTCATCAGGGTTTTTTACTTTTTTCCCTTCTCTCTTGGTAGTCATTAAGATCAGATGCCTATGATCACTATAGTGCAATCTACAGCCTGCTGTGTGATCGACATAAGAGACATAAAACCCTGCGTCTCGGAGCACTTCCTAGCATGCCCCGAGCCATGGCATTTCAAGCACCAGTCAATATCCAGGTGGGCAATATCTCCAGTGACCTAGTTCAGGACAAGTAATACCAGGGGGTAAGGGTTAGTTGTTGCTCACCATCCCCAAGTCAAAGTTTCCTATTCTTTTATACTCTGTCATCTCTTTCTTTTGTTGAAGGCCAATCAAGATTCAGATCTTTCTTTGACAGAGGATGGATGGCAACAATTGTTAGTTTCTTCTTTCTTTTTAAGAAATTGCAAGTCATTACCCTTTCTAAAAAGAACACCTTTATATTGTGGTTTCTAAGGGCAAAGGAACCAAAGACCTTAGCAATCCAGACTACTTTGGAAAAAAAAAAACATTATTTCCCTCAAGTGTTTAAGTGTGTATGTGTCTACATGTTGCTCCTTTCCAGGCAGAGCAGGCCGGAACGGCTATGAACATCAGTGTTCCCCAGGTGCAGCTAATCAATCCAGAGAACCAGATTGTGGAGGCAAGTAGCAACATGTACTGGTTATCAGTTGAAACCGCGTGCTTCCCCATAGCTGCATTTTCTTTCCTTCCTTCTTATTTCTATTAATTGTGTTTCCCTCCACCTTAGCCGGATGGGACATTGAACTTGGACAGTGATGAGGGTGAAGAGCCCTCTCCTGAGGCCTTGGTCCGCTATTTGTCAATGAGAAGGCACACAGTGGGTGTGGCTGACCCACGGTGAGTATCTGGGCAGCAGCTCTGTTTAGTCCCAATGTAAAGAATTCCCATATGGCACAGCTTTCCTACTTTATGATATCTACCAAATGAGCTCCAAGTAAGTGACCAAGACAAGTCTTAACCCATCAGGGACCCTGATAGATCAGAATTGATTTGACTAAAGAATTGCAGAGAATCATCCCAATTAATCACAGTACTTTGGTGAGGAGTATGAGAGGCCTTTTTCCCACAAAGATTGAGTTCTTCCAGCCGGGCGTGGTGGTGCACGCCTTTAATCCCAGCACTCGGGAGGCTGAGGTAAGTGGAGTGTGGTGAGTTCGAGGCTGGCTTGGGCTACAATGCGAGCGCAAGGCTAGCCTGCGGTACATAGTGCGACCCTGCCTCAAAAAACTAGGGCCAGGGGTTTGGCTCAGTGGCGTAAGTGCCTGCCTGGCAGGCGTGAGGTTGTGAGTTTGATCCCCAGTGCCGCCAAAAAGAAAAAAAAAAAAGATCGAGGTCTTCCAATGTAAGTCATTCAAAATACCCCTAAAAATTCACCTACGTTGGACAACTTTTAGAGATGATGTTTGCCACGTGCTCATCTAGGCAGAGAGAACAAATGGTAAGATATAATTTATGTGTCTGGACAGTTGAAATTAAGTGAACAAAAATCCAGAAACCCACCAGTTCTCCAAAGTATCTCCCTAAAGCTTTGTTTCATGATGTTCCTGATGCCCTCATAATGGGGAAATGGACTGAAGGGCAGCTTACTCCATTTTTGTTCTACAGTTAAAGACTCCCAACATTAAAAACAGCCTGTCTCTTCTCTGCATAATTTTTTGGTGGAATAGAGAAGAGAAGGATTATGGCAAGAGTTCTCCTGAGAGTTCAACTCAGGGCAAAGCTGGTTTTCTTATCAATATTTTTTTTCTCTCAGTGAATTTCCAAAAAAGACTCCCCTGGCTCCCCTTGTTTCCTTTAGATTTGTTGTTCTCAGATTATGATTAAACAGGCAATAGGGAGAACATTCTAGCTCCACAGAATGTGTCAACTACAAAGGGGTAGAGTCCTGAGTTGCTGCTAGTAGAAAGATCTCTTATTTTAAAGTCTGCTGTAAAACCTACTCTTGCAGCATGACAGCCCTGTACATCCAGTACTTATCTGTCCTGTCAGCACTGAAGGAGTAATTGCATTCTTTCCCTGGTGAATCATTTGTTACTTCAGGCAGCCATTGTCTTAGGGGATGGCTCATGCTGTCCAGAAACTTGCTGTTCACTTCCAGGCTTTGAAAACCTGAACTGGCCAAGAGCCGGTGTTTCCTCCTAGTTCAGAGCTGTGGGTTTTAATGTTTGGTCATTGACTTCCAGACCCAAGTAGTAAAATGGTGGAGAGACCAATTCCACACATTAGGGTTCTGCTTTGCTTTGTGATCTTACAGAAAAAGACAAATTTAGGAGAAAAGTAAAAAAAATAAACTACTAAACATAGTGGTATCATCAAGCTTGGGATTAAACACTTCTGAATAAGAATATTAAACATACTTCTCTTCTTGTTTTCTATCAGCACGGAAGTTATGGAAGATCTGCAAAAGCTTCTACCTGGCTTTCCTGGAATCAACCCACAGGCTCCGTTCCTGCAGGTGGCCCCTAACATGAACTTGATGCACAACTTGTTGCCTATGCAAAACTTGCAGCCAACTGGGCAGCTTGAGTACAAGGTACTCAGGTGTGGGAGAAGGTTTGCCCTACGAGAAACAATCTTGAGCCTACTTTGAGAGGATTTGGAGGACCTTTCCCAGGACTTGAGGGTTTCCTTAGCAAGATTTCACTTTCAAAGCAGCTGGGATGAAAGGGAACATTAGTCTACATCACAATCATAGAATCCCTTAATTTTAGTAGATTAGAGTGCTGTGGTCTGCACCTCTTCAGATACCCACCTCACCAGTCTGTCACACCACTCTCCTTCTGGCAGGAGCAGTCTCTGTTACAGCCGCCCACTCTACAGCTACTGAATGGAATGGGCCCCCTTGGCCGGAGGGCATCAGATGGAGGAGCCAACATCCAGCTCCATGCACAGCAACTGCTGAAGCGCCCACGGGGACCCTCCCCACTTGTCACCATGACACCAGTGAGTAGCAGCACAGAGCCCAGATGACTTTCAGAAGTTTTTGACAAAGAGGTCATGAGCCTAGAGTTGGGAACGCAAGGCCAGCCTAAATGTCTCAATTCCTTCTTTCTCCAAACATTCGATGCCAGTATTTTCCCATTTCTTCAGTTTTCTCCAGTGTTTATTTTTGACCAACTTCCTTACTTCCTCAGATCCTTTCTCCTCAGAACCCTGTTCTAGGAGAGCACTCCTCAGCAGGCCATGTACAGGCAGCCTGAGTAAGTACAGCTGCACTCCTGCTCTGTGAAGGCAAGCAGCCGTGGCCTCACCCAGAGGCTTCTTACAGAGGACTTTGCCCTGCTGGAAGACAGCTGAATCAAACAGTGCTCTCTGGAGTTACTTTTTAGACTGACTGGTTTCCAAAATTACCATCTCACCAAGTCTTTCTCCATTATCAGTACCACTTGATATTTTTGGTATGCCCTGAATTGCTTATTTGGCTCAAACCTAGTTAATTGCTGTCTTTCAGTCATTCAAAGATTTATAATGTGTAATGGTCACATTTAAAGATTTTTTTTTCCTCCCATACCATAGGTTCTGCTTATTTCTGATTATTTTTCTGTCATACATCATTCATTTGTTCTTATACCACCATAAGATTGGATATTAACTATACATCCATAGTCTTTATGGAATGTTTTAGGGCATTGTTTCTTAAACTGTCTGTAGTTGAGGTCCATTTCCTCTCTTCAGTCCATCATAGTTTGCTACTTCTGTAAGATACAATAAAAGTGAATCAAAAATGAAATTTTAAAAATTTATAAAATATAAGCTAATTTTTTAAGTCAAACAAAGTTAATCCACACAATTGTTATAAAAATGTCTAGAAGCTTACTTTTGATTTCTGTAACTTACCTTATCATAGATTGATAGCAAAACACCTGTGGACTGGCATTAGTTCATAGGATATACTTTCTATAAAACTACAGAATTTTATATCATAGTTGTTGATATACTGAGTTTATGATATGGACTACAAGCGCCACATTAAAATAATAGTAAAAGACCGTGTATGATTAAGCACCAAAGTAAATAACATGACTGTTAGGTGGCAGAGGCATTCAGGAACAGGGAACATCAGTATTGGGTAGGAGGAATTGGGAACATGATGGGAAATGGGGTGATTTACTCTGTCCACTGGGATGTTTCTGCCAAAGTCATTAACAAGTTCTTGTTGATAAATCCCGTGGACATTTTAAAATCTTTATCTTTTTGGATGTTCCAACTCTATTAGTCACTGGTGACTTTTTTTTTCCCCCCTTGAAATCTTGACCTTTTTCGGCTTCTGTGATATCACACTCTTTCCTTTTTAGTCTCTGAGATTTCCTCTCTGCTTGTCCCTTGAAGTTGACAAAACCCAGAGTTTTGTCTTAGGCCCTGTTCCTATGTTGCTTGACATACTGCCTCTGGAGGAGCTTGTTCACACCCATAATTTCAGTTGATTTTCCATAAACAGTGCTCTTCTGAGTGATATGTATCTGTGTGATTGCCTGCTGGATAGATACAGCAGGTTATCTCACAGGTACTCACAGTTTTAATTCAACTTGAATTTCAAAACAAGTTTATCATGACTCTGAAATCTCTCCCTCCCCTTAGATGACAGTCAGTGGCACTGCCATTCTCCTGGCTTGTTGTACACATGAGGAATGCAGAGGTTTATCTTTAACTTTTCCTTTTCTCTTATTCTCTACATCAAATCACTTGTCTAATATCTGTGAATTAAACATCTTACTTCTGTCCATCTCCACCTTAACTCAGGTCACTGCCATCCATTGCCTAAATCATTACGATTGCCTCCTAACTGGCTTACTTATATCCAGTCTTTTTTTCCTGACCCCTTCCACCAGCCTTATTCACCTGGTAACTAGCTAACTTTTTCAAATACAAGTCTTAAAACATCATGCCCTTGCTTAGAATTCTTTAGTGATTCACCATTACTCTTCTCCAAATAAATTTCCTTGTGTTATATTCATGCCCCCTGTAACTGGTCACAGCATTCATCCCCTGCCTTAGCTAGAGCCACTTCCTGCTTGCCTCTGTTCACTCTGCTCTTACAGAACTACAGTAGAGGATCTAGAAACGTTGGAAGCATTCATTATGCAAATATTTCAAAACGTGTTGTTTTGTAATTATCATCCATTTTTAAAAGATGTTCTTTTGCCGGGCGTGGTGGTGCACGCCTTTAATCCCAGCACTCGGGAGGCTGAGGTAGGTGGAGCGTTGTGAGTTCGAAGCCGGCTTGGGCTACAACGCAAGCGCAAGGCCGGCCTGAGCTACATAGTGCGACCCTGCCTCAAAAAAAACCAGGGTCGGGAGTTTGGCTCAGTTCCTTAAGCGCCTGCCCTGGCAGGTGCAAGGTTGTGAGTTCAATCCCTGGTGCCGCAAAAAAATAAATAAATAAATAAAAATAAATAAATAAATAAAAGATGTTCTTTTGTGGTAATTCAAGTGTGATTTTTTACCCTAGTGCCTGAGGTGTGGTGATTATGTGAACCACCAGACTGTGAGTAACTATCAGGGATGCACAGCATTCCAGTCCTCATGTAGATGGGAATAAGCAGTCACAGTGATGCATGCATTGTGGTGGTTCTCAATTGACTTACATGTTTTGGTGGGTCACAACTATTTTAAGGCATCAATTGCAACTACCCGAGTATATGTTAGATATGAAAATGTACTTTCAAAAACCCAGTATGCTTTTCTGGAGTTAAGACATCAAAACACTGGAAATAACATTAATATGAAGCACCAATGTAATTCCTAGACATTCTAGGAAAGCAGTTGTCTACTATATTTCCAGGTCCTTAAATACCTGCAGGCTTTCTCTTTTCTCTCTAACCTATAAAACTGTAACCCTTTTCCTGTTTGCCTGGCCAGCTCCCATGTGTCCTTTAGGTCTTGGCTTAGGAGTCTCCTCCTTCAGATTGCTTTCCTACTTCCCAAAAATACCCTTTTAGATGACTTTAAAGGACTTAGTTATGTTTTCGTAATTGTCTGTTTGCTAATCTCTATTCTCTACTAGACTAAAAGAAGAGGGCAAGGACTATATCTATAAATTCATATTTTATCCTGTAACATAGTAGGCATTCAGTTATTTATGGGATGAATCAATGAATGAGAATAAAAAGAAAAAATTCAAATTATTATCACTTGAGCAAGGTAAAAATGAAAACATAGGTATATGGAAGTGCTGTTATAACTCAGGGGTTCTAGAAAAGTTTTGTAAAAAGGAAATTTAATAGTAAATCTTGCCCTAAGCCCAGCTTGTTACAAGAGGATGAGACATAGAATATGTTGCCACCTTGAGCTTTTCTTCCCTGTTTCTCTTCAGGCAGTGCCAGCAGTTACCCCTGTGGACGAGGAGAGCTCAGATGGGGAGCCAGATCAGGAAGCTGTGCAGAGGTAATGTGGCATCTGGCAGTGCTTGCAGAACGTCCTTGGGCAGGCTCCCCCTGCAACCAGCGAAAGGTCACCTCTGCCCAAGGAGGTGGTACAGTGCAGCTTCAACATGTGTGTGGTCTCTTTGCTCAAGCCTGATGGCATGCTCCTCCCCACATGGAAGTAACAGAAGACTACCCAGAAAATTCCATTTGTATAAACGCCATTGGAAGTCCCCTAAGTGACAGCAATAACCATAAGAACTTTTTCTCTTCTCCCTCCTTCCTTCCTTGCCCCCTGCCTTCATATTGCAACTCTGATAGTATTCACAAGGCACAAAGCCTGCTCCTACCTGCCAAGAACTGTTTACTGAAAAGGAATTGGAGATTTGGGATGACAGTGATCCTAGCTAGTCTGGCCATGGACCGCTGGCATGGACTCTTCCTTTCCAGGAGAATGAATACCTCTTGTACTGTTTGCTGTGTTTCTTGCACTCCTTTGTACCAACAAAGGGATATTGAAAGAAAGAAAAAAAAAAGAATATGGGATTTGGGCCAGGGAATATCCATTGTTTGCAAAATCTTGTTGGGAGATGCCTGATTTCCAGAGAATGGCAGTGACCATCAGGCATGCTGCACTGTTCATTTGATTTCAGTTTCATTAGCCCTGGTCCTCAGCTCCATGCATGCCCTCTTGTGGAAGTTGTCTTATTTTGGGGGGACGGGATTTCACCAGAATCTAGCATGTATTTTCCCGGATTATATGTTTTCCCTTGAGGGAAGTTGAAATAAAATGGTTTTCATGGGCTCTTGGGGAAATTTTGGGTGTCTTTATCAAATGGACATTAAACCACTAATGGCTTACTCTTTGGCAAGTTTATATATGACTAATTACCTTACAGTCTGTTCACTGATTTTAGCTTAAGTGAATAAGGTAGTTAAGAATGAAATAAGACTGTTTTTTAAAGAACTTGAGAGTTGCTGGCCAAGACTCTCTTCCTACCCCCAGGAGCTCTGTGTAAGAGCTGCTATTCAAAAGGAAGCTGATCCCATATAAAAAGCAACAATAACAACAAACATAGTGAACTAAAGTGTTGGCAAGTGGGCTAGCACCTTGTTCAACTTAGCCAATAGAAGGAAAATTGTGTTGACTTTTTTCCCTTGATGCTGTTGTTTTTATAAATTACTCACATCAAGATACATAAGGTTGTTAAATGAGTCCTTAATGGTATCATGAAAAGATGAGAGCTTAGATTTACTGCCTTCTTACCTTAAAAGAGACAGCAATGTTTTATCTTCCTTGTCTTACACTTTACTTCTTTTAACTCTTCTTTCTTCTTTAGACCAATATTATAATATCCATTAATTTCGATGGATGGAAAGAAATAAAACCTCTCTTATTCATGCCCAAGAAGTGCAATCTTGGCGCAGAAATCGTCAGCCAGACAAAGGGGACTGGACTCTTAGGGATGGTGTTGACTATGTGGGTCTGGAAGGTCTTCAGTGGAAAAGTCATCAGCATGTAACTCTTGGGCTTTTGAAACTCTTCATTCTTTTGCCTTGCTTTTTTTCCTTTAAAAAAAATCTAAATCTTACATGTGGTTTTATTTCTTCATACTCTACAGAATGTCACTGGGGACAACATTAGTTTTTCTTGTCTAACAACATTAGTTTTTCTTGTCTGATGATTGGGTTGTAATCACAGGCGTGAAGGAGGAGTTAGTTTTAGAACTCATCTATCCCTTAATGGAAATGTGTATTTTCTGTGACCTGTAGTAAGGACAACCTCAAAGCCTGGGTCCTGTCAGACCTGAAGACTATATGTAGAGTCCTTCTGAATATCCCCCTTCGCTCATCTCTAGGAATAGGCCTTAGGGCTCCTTTCCTCTGACTTATATTTTGGAAATTTGGAGGGAACAGAGCAATAAAATTAGCATGTAGAAAAATAAGTTCTTCTGTTCAGTGGAACAAAGTAAGGAAACTTGGTCCTCTTATCTTTGTGAGATATATCTGCTTTCTCTCTTCTCTTCAGTGATTGCTCTTGAGTTCAAAATTCAGCCACTTCAGTGACAAGCCAACTTTTGTTGGCCAGTTAGACGTGTGTTACTTGCATCCAGTCAGGGATCTGTTTGCCATGGAGCTCTTTTGGAACTCCAGCACTATTTCATTGAGTGCATTGGATTAACTTCTGTTGCTTCTTGTGGAAGAATATTCCTGTCTGTCTTTTTTACTATGAAATGTGCTCCTGCTTGTTGCAGGTACTTGGCAAATAGGTCCAAAAGACATACACTGGCTATGACCAACCCTACAGCTGAGATCCCACCGGACCTACAGCGGCAGCTAGGACAGCAGCCTTTCCGTTCCCGGGTCTGGCCTCCTCACCTGGTACCTGATCAGCATCGGTGAGTAGCCACATGGCAGTGTGCGCTTCTTGAGGCTTATCAAACAAGCACCCTTCTTACTAGTCTTCCAATGACGGTGACTAGCTTGAAGTAGAAAGCAGCTGTCATCCTGAATGCACATCTTCTCAGCTCTTTGTACTTCTTGTACACAGGCCAAAGGTTTTCCACTGGGCCCTGGAACAGTATGAGATCCTTCTTTCCCATTACCTTTGTGTCAGCAATTGATTCCCTTAATTCAGAATGTTGACTCAGATGAATTGAACTTGAGACATTCAAGGAAGTGAGGTTCTCAAAAGGTCAACTGGAAATAAAAGGATTTGTTGCGATGACAATAGACTTGATTTTTAATAATTTATCACTTGGAAAAGAATGAGCACTTCATGTCATGTTACCATTGAACAATAGCTTGATGTGGAGGAAGGTATGTCCTTTGTGAGTGATAGGACAAGGATATTGCATCCTCTTGAGTGATATGTGCTTGAAAAGTCATTCTTTCAATGTACTGACGCCAAAATCTTGTGCTAGGTCTTTGTTACATTGGTAATTCATTCTCTTGAAGAAATAAAAACAAGTTTTAGCTTTCCTCACCAGGAAAACTTCATTGACTCTTAAGTTAGTCTAGAAGCAGGGAGAATGACTCTTTGCTAGAATAAGAAGATGGTTGTCTTCTATGAATATCTTGATGACTATAAATCTTAATTGTATCCATTCTGAAGCTATTCCAAGCTCATCTCCCACCCTCCAAAGTCACCATCAGTGGCTAGAATTTATTTCATTTCAGCCTTTTTGGGGAGAGAATGAAAAACATTACTACTTGTGAAGACTGAAAAACAGGCAGATCCTAAGGAAGTAAAAATTACATGTGTGTTGTTAGAAAGTCCTGCAACCAGCTCAAACAGGCAAGCTTGACACAATGTTTTTATTGTGCTAGTTCCCTGAGGACATCATGTAATCAGCAGAGACAAGTGAACTCTGAGTAGACTGAGACATAATTAGTGCCACGTTGGAACTGTAGGAGAAGGATGATAAGGTTTTATAAGTGACTGAATAGTTCAACACAAATGGTCTGTTAGGAGTAGCAAGAATGAAGATTCTCAGTAGAATTCTTTTGGCACAGAAAGACTGTCTTTTTCAAATAAAAGATCTCCCAGGACTGACCTTGCTTGTGCACATTAAAGAGCATTTTGATTCTTGAAGAGCTGCCCTGTCCTCCCCTTGTAAATTTCCTGCGGCTTCTCACCACTCTGAACTCTACGCTGGTTACCTAATAGATGCCTTATGTCTTTTCCTTTCTCTATCTTTCTTTCTTCCAAGTTTGACACTTAATTGTGTATCCCTCATCAGGTATTAGCTTATGTCCTTCAGGTATTTTTGTTTATTTCTAGGTATCGTTGAGAAGTTACTGTTTGAGGGAAATGAAGATCAGCCCATTTCCTGGTAGCCTTAGTCACAGACCCTCTATTTTGTTGACATTTGTTGTTAGAAGACCCATAGCTCCATATATGTGATATCCACCCTGCCTCCCATTGTCAAGGCAATAGAAATGTACTGTCTGTTTTCATATGAACACTCTTGGTAGGGTGTTCCCTTGGTGGCCAAGGCAGTTTGAATTGGAAGCAAATGAATGCTTTATAAGTGGCAGATTGGATACAGTTGAGCATTTATGTAAACTCAGCATTCTTGGTGGAGTTGCTATCCAATGTACAACACAAGGGATTGAAGTTAGTCTTCAGAGGAAAAGAGAAACTTTCCAAGAGCATAAGACACTGCAAATAGATAACCCAGATAGATTATTGAATTTCTCTCATATTCTAGAGGAAACGATCAAGCCGAGTGTGTGTGTGTGTGTGTGTGTGTGTGTGAATGAGTGTATGTGTGTGTGTATCTTCTTCATATATGGAGGGGAGGGGGCTTGAACCCAGGGCCTCTGCACTGGTACAATAGATGAAATCTAACCTGGAGACAGAAAAGGAGTCTGTTCAATCTTTCTACTTCTAGAAGTGTGATCTAAAATTTTGTAAGTGTAACTAAAATAAATTAACACAAGATAGATTCTATCCAGGGAAACCAAGTCCCTGTTTAAAGAGTATAGTGGGAGATAACTTAATGTGAGGCTTTCTTGAGTTTGAACACAATTGCTAAGAAAAATAAAAACTATCAGTGCTTTTCAAATAAACAATTCTATCAGAACTGTTCCTCTGAAGTTACTTTGCTGGACTGACCTGGGAATCAGTCTGTTTACCACCTGAGCTTCTGAAAGTCATGAAATACCTGGACCTGAGATATTACTCCTCTGATGAAAGAAAATGGCAGAAAGACTGTATTGACTGCTTGAAGAACACAGCTTTCTTAATGTATCAGGAATGTCTATTATAATGTGTCCACTATCTGAAAATATTGAAAGCATAGGAGTTGAATTTTAGAACATACTTGCTTACTTTAACTCAAATCTGAAATAGAAACAAAAAAGAAAAACTTTGAAAACATGCTTCTGAAATCAGCTTTCATAATCACTATGTCTGGATTATGTCCCCCCCCCAAATCATTTGTCTTTCATGTTACTGAAACAAATATTATGCCCACACTCATTTCATTAGCTCACTTCTTTGTCAAGTTTCGGGTAAAGTCTAAAGCTGAAGTCAACATTAGTAAAGAGAAATGAAGGGCTTTCATCTGCTGCCAGAATTCTTTTGACATCTCTGCACAATCATCATTTCTCCTAAGTCCCTTTCTGTCTACATTGTATTTGAACTCGCTTATTAACCTGCTTCCTTAGCTGTGGTTCTGCTTCAGTTCAAAATGAATAACTGGCAAGGTGAGCCATCATTTCACCCATAGCTCAGTGTAATGCCATCTCTGCCCTGGACATGAAACCCTGACCCTTTCCATCAGCTGTTGAATGCTGCCTTGGCAGTCTTTTATCTGCTTGCCTCAACCCATAAACATCTCTTTGTGATTAGGTAATGAGTAAAGGTGTTAGCTTCTAACCCTGATGCTGTCTTAGGCATTCCTTATCAATAGCTTGTTCTTTCTTTCTGTAAGATACTGGCTGTGTTCTGAATGAGCAGCGGGGTCTTTGAAGGTAATGCATGTGATTCTTCTGTCAATAGGAGGCTGGGCGGGCGCTGATGTTCTGAGAAGTTAGTGTTCACAGTAGGTAACCTCACTTGTGGTCACAAGGTACGTGCAGGATTTTGAGGTCCACATTCCTTAAGAATGTGCTGTCACCATCCCAGGATCAGAAGTCCCCATTTCCCCCCACTTTAACCTCCACCCTCCCTTTTCTAGCACAGAACTATGAGTTCCAGGCTAAACCTTTGACCACAAAGCTGACTGTAGTTTCACTCTGGTCCTATGGAGATTACTGCTCAGGGAAAACTGTGGGCCAGATGTGAAATCTCTAATAGTACCATATAGAAATGTGATTTTTTTAAAGCCAGAGCTCCTGTATGGCTGGTCCTGGGGGTATTGAGGAGCTTCTCTCTCTGGTCTAACATATTTACAAGAACTGGTAATTTGATCCCAGAACCACATCAGGCCTGGAAGCTAGGCCAGCTGAAGGTACATGGAGATGGAAAATGTATACCTAGAGCCCTCTCGGGTAGCAGACTAGGGAAGTGACCTTCTGGAAATGGCATAGAAGTAGCATAATACACAGGGCTACACACGTAGTCAGCCTTCTTTGTATCATCTGGAACAGCAGTCCCTGTGTGATTTGGTCAAAACCGCTGAGTCCTAGCCCTAACCTTCTCTTCCCGTATATTCAGCTCCACCTACAAGGACTCCAACACCCTGCACCTCCCTACGGAGCGTTTCTCCCCCGTGCGCCGGTTCTCAGATGGGGCTGCAAGCATCCAGGCCTTCAAAGCTCACCTGGAAAAAATGGGCAACAACAGCAGCATCAAACAGTTGCAACAGGTAATGGGAGAGGTATCTGATGTCTCTGGAGAAGCATGGGTAGCAGACCAGTATTGCAGAGGACTGGGGTGGTGAACTGTCTAATCCTTCATGCCAGCAGTGCCACAGTTTTATAGGTTAAAGTGTAGCTTTTTAGTGGTCTTTCCTTACTCCTTGTTAGACATAGTTCTCCCCAGGATCAAACCTGCTTTCCTCATAAAAGGACTAAATGTTTCTCCTCTCTGTGTAGTTCCTTGGAAAGGGATTTCCGGGCTTGGGTTTGAGTGGGAAGCAAGGTACTTCTAAGCAAGCCAGGCATTCCCGCATGATGTAGAATGCTGGGTTACACCTTGTCATACTGTGCACTTAGTTTGGAATGGTGCTCTTAGGGGCAGGCTTCTGGAACGGACCAGTTTTTCTTTCTGCCTTCCAGATCACCATATCTCAGATGGCAAGTGCTCTGTACATAAGATTTCACTGGACACCACTCACATACAGGCTTTAGTGTATTCTTGGTATTTCCCATTCATTCATACAGAACAGAGTGTAAAGATATTTAGTATGCAGATATCTACATAAGTGGGTCAACTACTCATCAAGGACATTGTTCTTCTCTTGTGGTTCCTTCTGCCCATGAAACCTTGGGACAGATCTGCATCTGCTGAGATCATGGCATGGGGCAGGCCTGGCTATATCCCATCTGTATTAAATACTTTCCCTTCAGGAGTGTGAGCAGTTGCAGAAGATGTATGGGGGGCAGATTGATGAAAGAACCCTGGAGAAGACCCAGCAGCAGCATATGCTATACCAGCAGGAACAGCACCATCAAATTCTCCAGCAGCAGATTCAAGTAGGCTCTTACTCTTTGTTTGCTCCAACTTGTTTGGAGTTTGTTTTCAGGCTGATTTGCCTGTGCATTTTGAAGGAGAACACTCAGGACAAAGTGGAGTTGTATTATATATATGGCTGACGTATTGCAATAAAGGTAACCCAACCTTTGGATGAACAACAAAAGCATAAATCTGAGTCACAGACAGTTCTTTCTGTTTCTGCCCTTCCTGGGAATAGCTCTGATGAATCTTTAAGCTCACAGTTGTTCTTTTCCTCTCTCCCATGTTTGTATTAGGACTCTATCTGTCCTCCTCAGCCTTCTCCGCCTCTTCAGGCTGCATGTGAAAATCAGCCAGCCCTCCTCACCCACCAGCTCCAGAGGTAATGAGTCACTGCGTTGTGCCGAAGTTGTTAGTCCTAAAGCATGACATCCTTGGCCTGACTCTTACAGGAGATAATTGACCAACTTTAGCATTCATTTCGGAAGAATCTACTTGAAAAACAGAGAAACCAACTTAAATTCAAGAGCCTGACTTCCTGTGCCTCTTCATTTTCTTAACCCCAAGAACAAAGTAATCTGACATCTGCCAGTGGAGGTCAGGCACAGTTTCAAAGTGGACTGTGCCTCTGTGGTGGAAAAGTGTGGTGAAACTAGATGTGGATAGATTTTTAATTGACTGGGGTAGATGATTTATGTATGGTTTTCTACCATGGTGGCTTATCAAAACTAAAAAAGCTGGTGGTTCTTCTGTGTGTTGTATGACTAACATGTAAGATGGTTCTGTCACTTCAGAAAGCTTTATCTGTTTTGTCATTCTTAAGGTTAAAGATTCAGCCTTCAAGCCCACCCCCCAGCCACCCCAACAACCATCTCTTCAGGCAACCAAGTAATAGCCCTCCCCCTATGAACAGTGCCATGATTCAGTCTCACGGTGAGTGGAGAGGCCCAGATGGAACAATATATGCCACACAAGAAAAATGACTGCCTTAGTCATTTTCTTTTCTTTTCTTTTCTTTTCCCTTCCCTTCCCTTCTTTTCCCTTCCCTTCTTTTCCCTTCCCTTCCCTTCCCTTCCCTTCCCTTCCCTTCCCTTCCCTTCCCTTCCCTTCCCTTCCCTTCATTTCATTTTTTGTACCGTTTTGTCTTCACCATCTTAATTTTGAGTGCTGTGAGCCATTAGAAAGGTAGTAGTTAGTGGTATGGGCTCTAGATCCAGACTACCTTGGTTTGAATTCCGCTTCCACCAATTTTGTGCCTGTGGTCCCTTAAGTAAATTATTTAACTTCTGTGTACTTCTACTTTCTCAGTAATAACGATATGTAGTGAATATACATGTAAAGCACTGAGAACAGTCTCTGAGACAAATAGTTCCCAATAAAGGTTCTATTACTGATATTTTTACCAATAACCCCTCCAACCCTACCAAATAAAGGTTCTGCAGCCAGAACTTTCCTATTGCCATGCCTGTGTTTGGTTACCATGGTACATGTGGGACCCACTCTTATGGGGGTTTAGATGGAGGTAGAGTAAATACGACACTTTACAGATCCCCATACAGTCCAGATCTTTGTCAGCCTTTCTCCCCATTCGTGAGAAGAGTTTGAATCTAGGCCTGTCGTAAAGTATAGTTCCCTGACCAACAGCAGTGGCAGGAAAAGTAGCATCTCAGGTCCTATCCCTGACCTGCTAAATCAGAATGTGCACTTTAACCAGATCCCTAAGTTGTTTTATTGTACATTCAAGTTTGAGGTGCACTGCATAGATCTGAGCTACTCAAAGTATAATCCACAGACCAGATTTTAGGGGAACTTTTTGGAATTACAAATTCTTAGGAACCCACCTTTACCTACTGAATCAGGTTTCTGTGGGTACGATGTGGGAAATCTTTTTGTGAAACAAATTCTGTGGTTTTGCCTTATGCATACTAAAGTTTGAGAACGCTGTTTTAGATGCTGTCTGATGTGAGTCACCTCATTAGCTCCATACTTCAAGCTGGCATGTACCCTAGGCACTTGGTCACTCTGAGGTCCCTTTCTCTCCAGGTGCTGCAGCTCCCTCCCAGTTTCAAGGCTTACCCTCCCACAGTGCGATCTTCCAGCAGCAGCCTGAGAACTGTTCTCCTCCTCCCAGCGTGGCACTGACCTGCTTGGGCATCCAGCAGCCTTCCCAGTCACAGCAGGTTACCATCCAAGTACAAGAGCCAGTTGACCTGCTCAGCAACATGCCAGGGACGGCTGTGGGCTCCACTGGGCGAGCCATGTCCATCAGCCCCAGTGCCAATCAGATTCAGATGCAGCACCGTTCCAACCTGATGGCCAACTTCAGCTATGGGCACCGACCCTTGTCCAAGCAGCTCAGTGCTGACAGTGCAGAGGCCCATAGGTAAGGCTATCTCATGTTGTTACTCAGCCCTCTATCTGTGTGATCTAGGTGGGAGGAAGCTCCTAAGCAGGGTAAGAGAGAAGCAGGGACTGAAAATGGTCTCACTGAGCTACTCATTTCACCCTTTCTAAAATCGCGGTGGTATATAGCCAAGCGTGGTAGCACACGCCTTTAATCCCATCACTTGGGAGGCAGAGGTAGGTGGGGCGTTGTGAGTTCGAGGCCAGCTTGGGCTACAATGCGAGCGCAAGGCCAGCCTGAGCTACATAGTGTGACCCTGGCTCAAAAAACTAGGACTGTGAGTTTGGCTCAGTGGCTTAAGCACCTGCCTGGTAGGCATAAGGTTGTGAGTTCGATCCCTGGTGCCACAAAAAAATTAAAATAAAATAAAATCAAGGTGGTGGGTTTGGCATGAACTTTTCAAACGATGTTAAAGACCTAGAATTAAAATGCTAATGAGAGATAAGTAAAGTGGTGAAACAACTTTACTAGTTGCAAAAAAGAAAACTCCTTATTAGAAGAGTGTGCAGAAATACCAATTCTCCTGTCTGTTCTTTTAGGAGTCTTTCTCTGTCAGTCGTCTAAGAGATTAATGCCTTTTAATACCTTAAATGGTGTTTTAATATAGGCCATGATGCTGCCTTCAAAGTAATCACGCTAATAGTGTGCTGAGTCCCTTGGAAGATTTGAACGTGTAAGAGGTCTGATAGAGTGGATGTTTCTATGTCCCTATTCCTTGTCACAGTACAGCTGTCTGTGCCAGAGTGCTTCCTGGTGAGGAAGAATAGTAGCTATTCCTGGGGAAGTCTAGCACATTTGTTCCATGGTTGCCTGGTTCTCACTTCCTTTTGTGTTTTCAGCTTGAACGTGAATCGGTTCTCCCCTGCTAACTACGACCAGCCTCATTTACATCCCCATCTGTTTTCGGACCAGTCCCGGGGTACCCCCAGCAGCTACAGCCCTTCACCAGGAGTGGGGTTCCCTCCAACTCAAGCCCTGAAAGTCCCTCCACTTGACCAACTCCCCACCTTCCCTCCCAGTGCACATCAGCAATCACCACACTATACCACATCGGCACTACAGCAGGCCCTGCTGTCCCCCACACCGCCAGACTATACCAGACACCAGCAGGTACCCCACATCCTTCAAGGACTTCTCTCTCCCCGGCATTCACTCACTGGCCACTCGGACATTCGGCTGCCTCCAACAGAGTTTGCACAGCTTATTAAGAGGCAGCAGCAGCAGCAACGACAGCAGCAGCAACAACAACAGCAAGAGTACCAAGAATTGTTCAGACACATGAACCAAGGGGATGCTGGGAGTCTGGCCCCCAACCTCGGGGGACAGAGTATGACAGAGCACCAGGCGTTATCCTATCAAAGGTCTGACTCGTATCACCACCACCACACCAGCCCCCAGCATCTTCTGCAAATCAGGGCGCAAGAATGTATCTCACAGGTGTCCTCACCTGCCCCAACCCATGGGTATGCTCATCAGCCAGCACTCATTCACTCAGAGAGCATGGAGGAGGACTGCTCATGTGAGGGGGCCAAAGAGGGCTTTCTGGACAGCAAGAGTTCAAGTTCATTGACCAAAGGTTGCCATGACAGCCCTCTACTCTTGAGTACTGGTGGACCTGGGGATCCTGAATCTTTGCTAGGAACTGTGAGTCATGCCCAAGAATTGGGGATACATCCCTATGGACATCAGTCAACTGCTGCATTCAATAGGAATAAGGCACCCAGCCGAGGTAAGATCTCTCAAAGTAAAAGTCCTGGTCTATTATGTCCTATTTCAGTAATGGAGGTTGGTTTCAGCTAGTACTTTGTGTTTCTAAGAAAGCAAAGATTCCTAGCCGGCCATGGTGGCACACACCTTTAATCCCAGCATTCAGGAGGCTGAGGCAGGAGGATTGTTGTGAGTTCGAGACCAGCCTTGGCTACAAAGTGAGCTAAAGGCCAGCCTGAACTACATAGTGAGACCCTGTCTCAAAAAATAGGGCCAGGGATTTAGCTCAGTGGTGTAAGCGCCTGCCTGTCTGGCACAAGGTTGTGAGTTTGATTCCTGGTACCAAAAAAAAGAAGACCTTCTGGACCATTTGGAAAAAAGCATAGAGAAATGGGCATTGATGGTAAGGGGTTCATTTTCTAAGTACAATAGTGACAGACAGTTAACTAGTAAGATATATTATCTGTTTCCCCTGTTCATACCATCATTTCTTGGAATCCAGAAATTCCTATTTTCAAAATAGCTTCTACAGTAGGAAAAAAATTAGCTAGCATTATGGAAATTTAGTATAAATAGTAAAGCCAAGAGGTAAAGCACCTTAATACTGGTGTTACCTCTATCATGAATATGATATCCCAATCATAAAGACCCATTGGTGTTTATCCTACCCGTTGGTGATTATCCGAATCATTTTCCTTGTCTATCAAAAAGGAGCATGAGGAATAATGGTCCTTTGCAAAGTTTTGTGATAGTTCAGATAGTTGCATTTATATATAATATTTGCAAGGGAAAAAGAAAAACACTTAATATTCTGAAATGTATGACATAAATGTATAAATAGTGAGATAATATTACTACTCTGGCATTTCATCAGTGCGCTAAATACAGCATCATAGAGGCTCCATACCATTTCATTTTGTGTCACTTTATAATGAATAAGTGCATTCATTTTTGTCTGAAGGAGAGGAAGATTGTCATCAATAAATTAGTTCCATTAACATCTTAGCATTCATCCTAGACAACTAGGAATTTCTATCTTGCCAGCATGGACCTTGCAGTTTACCACTCTTCATCAAAGGAATAGAAGTGAATTTATACATAAACTCCCCAACCCTGAAACTGAGCATTTCTTATTTCCTTCCCTCCCTGGCCTTACTTGCATCTCCTCCCTTATCCTGTAAAGTCAGCGCACAGAACTCGGTTCCAAGAGGGATTCGGTCCTGTAGCACAGAGCATGATAGAGCACCTGGCATCAAAGCAGGTGAAGTAAAAAAGGCTTGCTGGCTTTAGGTGTCCTCCCTCACTGCTCTGATAGGAGGGAAATATAGTTGCAGAAAAGGCAATTAAATCCTGGGCTTTCAAACAGGGTCTGTCATCCTGCCTAGAGATCTTCCCTGTCTGATGTCTCATGACCACCTGTGGCTGCTGTACTTGAAGCAAACCTAGACAGGTGGCAGCTTTTAGAACAGGTCTTGTGTGGAATGGCAGTGTTTAAGGTTGGGAAGGGGCAAGTAAGGACAAACACATCTGTGGAAAGAGGTTAGACTTTTCTGGTTCATGTGATAGGCAGAACCAAGGTCAAGATACAACTTGTAGCACATTTCCATCCCCTGCAAAGATGTCTACAAGATCTCTATAGAACAGGCCGAAAGCTGCCTGTTAGAAGTGTTTGGCAAACCAAATCTGAGATCCTTGTGAGGAAATCCTATGGCAGATTAGCATTTTATAACTGGCATAAAAAGGAAAATACCTGATGTTTCAGTTACACTTTCCATGTGCTAGATACCAGATGTTTTTTCATATGTAAACTCATTTGATGGGCCAGGATATAGCTTAGCAACACAGTGCCTGCCTGGTAAGCATGAGGTCTTGAGTTTGATCCCCGGCACCCAAAAATAAATAAATAAATAAATAAATAAATAAATAAATAAACAAACTCATTTGATCATTAGAACAACACACCATCTCCATTTTACAATGAGACAGTGGAGTCACAGGGATAAGTAACTTGCCTCAAGGTGAAGGGCTAACAAGTAGCAGCTGAGCCCAAGTTACTCATTTCACTGCAGCAGAGTCAGAGTGTGCCCTGGTTTGCAAAGACTGAGGCGGGAAAAAGCTGAAGTGAGTATTGCCTCACCCTGTGTTCCTCCCTGGCCCTTGACCACCATGTATTTAAATATATTTTGAAATGTTTTTCACTAGTTTTGTTTTACTTTCCCTCCTGTGTGACTGCTGGTACCGAAAGGTTAGAGAGCTTATATTTGCCACTGACCCCTAATTGTCTGAAGAATTCCCTCTGTCAGGCTACTGACTACCAGTAGGCAGACCCGTGCTTGTGTTGGGGCAGCAGCAGAGGAGGGAGATGTTAGCTGTACATCAGGGAGTAGGGTAGATTTCTAGCAGTTAAATGGCATTTAGGTTGGATCTTGATGGATGGAGAGGATTTTGACATTCAGGTTTAGAGAAGAAGCATGAGGATAGAACAAAGAAGGGTAAATGTCTCAGGGAAGTTTTGAGGCCAGCAAGAAGGCTTGGTTTGTAGTGTCATGAAGAAATTAGTAGGAACCAAGAAGAGATATTATTACACAATATCATCTAAATCTAGCTGGAAATGTGCCACAAGAGTTGTAGTACACTAGGGATTTAGCTCAGTGGCGTAAGCACCTTCCTGCCAGGTGCGAGGTTGTGAGTTTCAAAAAAAAAAAAAAAAAAGAATTGTAGTACACTTGTAAAACTGCTCTCCTGGCAGTTTTAGAGCAACTCACAGATCTGTTATCTGTCCCTGTCAGATCCCTTCTTTCAACCCTAAGGATTTTACTTCAGGTCAGTACCTGATGGTTGTGGTACTTTTGTCAAATCTGTCCTACTTTTTCCTCCCGTTGACTGACCACCATTATTTATGTCCCCCTCTTCTCCCTATATTCTTTCGTCACTGTCATTGTCACTGCCATTAAATGACCTCTATAAATATCTCTGTCAGAGTGTCTGTGTAACCCTGTCCTGACATTGTAGCTTGCCAGTTTTGCTGAGTGTCCTCCCCATTTTTCATCCATCTTTTCCCTCTAACCTTTAATTAGAGCTCTTCTAGAAGCTCTAACCTTTACTCCTGCTGTGCATGCCAGTACATTGGCATCTAACCACCCTGGAAAGTGTATGTTAAGATTTCCTTTTACAGTAGAAATGGTTTGACCTGACCACCTCACCTTTAAAAACTTGAAAGCTTACATTTTTGTTTTACCAAAGAATCTTCAGATCTTTTGCTGAGAAAGGGTTACAGTGCTGTCCCTATACCCTGCAGGCAAGTGTGGGGAGCTCACCCTTGTTTTTCTATCTGGACAGGAAGAAAAACATGCTGTTTCCTTTAATGACCCCTCCATCTCTATGGAGTTACACACTAACCCTCAGACAGTTCAACTGTTAACTGCTGTGGTAGAGCAAATTCAATAAAATTTATTGTACATCACAGGTGTGGTGGGAATTCAGAGAGGAAAAGATAAAGGACCTGTCCTTGGGGAGCGTCTGCTGTACTGAGGGAAGCAAGACAGGCTGATAACTTTTAACATGAAGTGCTGTGTAATGAGTGCTTCAAGAGGTCTAATTAAAAAGAACAGAGCTCATGTGACCTTTCTAGAACTTCTTGAGAATAGATGAAGAAAGATCATGATATAAGTCAAGGAAAATCAGGTGCCACCATATTGTATGGCTGTCTGCTACCAGCCAACAGGAGGCCAGGCATTGCCGGAGCACTGAGCTAGCAACATGCCAAAGGTTTCCTTGGCAATGCATGCAAGATTCAGAGTTGTCCCTGCCCTGTGCTCCCTATAACCTTTGTGTCTGCAACTTGAGAAGTAAAAATAAAGATTGTCTTCCTTCCATAGTGTTACATAGACTTGGTTTTTTGACTTTGCAGATAAATAAATACAACAGTGCAGCAAGTTTACACAATAAGATTACCAACTTGAACTTACAAGGAAAACCATATCCTCTTCTCTGAGCTCAGCCAACTTCAGCATTGTTACTTCATACTTCAGAAAGGTGTAAAACACCGAGAGCCTGAGAGAGGTTACCCCTCAGAGCCTTTGAAGGAATGTCATTTCTCTCATTTTTCTCTTAAAAGCCCAGTAAATGTGTAAAGATGAGTCAACATTGACAGTTTCAATAGTGAGTTGTGCAAGCTGCCCCAAAGTTCTCTGGGTAGGTGGGTGGTATACATTGTGTCCATTTGAGCATTTTTTTTCCACTTGTGTGATCTGATAAATATCCTACCCACTGTACTCTCTCAGCTTTACCTTGGTAAATACTTGTGCATGAACTCTTGGAACTCATCTTCTTCTTATTTATATATCCATCAGTGAGCCTGGCTGTTCCTCTAGCTGCTGAATTGATATAAGGGATGCCAAAGATTTGAGCCTAAATCCCATATCTACTGATCAGTGGGTTAGTCTGCTGACCACCGCGCAAGGGGTTAGTAAGTCTTTTATCTGCAGAGTGTCTTAGAGGACTTCTAGATGTAGGCTCAGCATTCTTACTAAAAATACTTGTGTAGTCCTCTGTAATTTATCAGAGCCCCTCTCATTTATGTTAATTTTTTGGATCCCCAAGCAACTATCATTTTTCAAATAGGGAACTTAATGTAAGGAGTAGTTTAACAACCTACCCAAATTTATATATTCTCTTGATACTGGAGCTGAATCCTAACCTGAAGTTTTCTGATTCTTTGGTCATATTTCCTTTATGTCTCAGTATTAGTCATCTTTGTATTGCTGGGACAAAATACCTGAACTAATCAACTTATAAAGAAGAAAGGGTTATTATTCTGGCTCATGATTTCAGATATTTCAGCCCATTTTTGGCTGCTTCCATGGCTTTTGGGCCCATCATGAGCCAGAACTTCACAATTGGGACCACATAGTGGGGCAAAAACTGCTCACCTCGTGGTGGCTGGGAACCAAAAAAAGGGGGAGAAGAGGGATGGAGGCCTAATCCCCTTCAAGGACATGCCCCAGTGACCTAACTTACATCCAGTAGATCCACCTTCTAAAGGTTCCACCTCCTTTCAATACCACCGCAAACTGAGGGCCAGGCCTTTACCACATGAACTTTTTGGGATCATTCACTATCCAAACCACAACAGCCTCCTTGTCTCCACTCTGCACCTTCCAACCTCAACTTCCAAATGAAAGATCCTGGTCCCTCCAGGTCTCTGCCTTATTCATTACACTAAAACTTAAACAGAGCCCTGGTTTTAGCAGACAGAGCCTAGTTCCTATATACTTATTTTATTTTTATCTGGTTGTGTTGTTCTGGTCTGGTCTGTTCTGTTCATTTACTGGAGATTAAATCCAGAGACTTGCTCATGCAGGCTCTACCACTGACCCACACTCCCAGCCCTTCATCTGGTTTGTAGCCACATTTGTCTCTTCAGAGGCTGCTTCTTTGGACACTTAAGTTTTAGTAACTCATCTGTTCGTTTACATATGGGAAAACTGTCCTGCAAAATTCTGCAAGTAAGGCTCTGTGATATAATCAGTTTGCTTTTGTCAGTTTACTCCCTGTGTCCTTATCCACTCAGAGCTCAGGGTAGAGCAATTTACTTAGCATGTGCGAGTCTCTGAGTTCTCCAGCACAGCAAAAATAAAAAATTAAAATAAGTTTTAAAATGAAAGAGAAAAGATCTGTGAATACCAGTCTCTTCTAAACTCTTTTGGTGTGCACTATCCACCTGTTTGTAGATGCTAGGTTATAGATGAAGAAGTTGAGACCCAGAAAATTGGATAACTTGCCCAAGTTCCCCCTGCTTAGGAAGTGAGGAAGCCAGGATTCAAGCCTAAGTCTTCTAACTAGACTTATGCTCATGTCTGCTGTGTCAACTCTCCTTGACTGAGGGATGGTTCCTAGACTAGGGAGTCAAAAGGCTTATGGTGTGACTGTCTAGTGATACTTTGTTCTGTCTTGGTAGTGCTCTCAGTCCTGTTGGCATCAGACCTGAAGGCTTGGAAGAAAACAGACAGACAGAACAAAATCCACCTGACCTTCCAAAGCCCAGAGGCAAAAGGAAGGATTTGGATTTGGAGAAATGCCGTTCTCAGGAATAAAAACGTTCAAAATGAGAAAGTGGGAAGGGGACTAAACAGCCATGAAAAACCAATACACACATGACTTCTAGAAGAGGAAGACAGTAAATATGAAGAACTGAGGCTGTATACCTTTTGCTAGCTATGCCATCTCATTGTGTTTGATAATGATCCTTTAAAATCTTTAAATAGAAGAGCACTCATTCTTGTTCTTTGGGGGCACGGAGAAGTAAGACTGATGAGGTTTGCAACCTGCCTTGAAGGAAAAAAAGACCCCACTACCATGAAGGGATTGAATGAATTGTGTTGACTCTCAAACTAGAGAACATAGCATTAGAAAATACTTTGATGACATGAGAAGCATCTCCTGATGTTGCTTCTTGACAGAGCAACCAACAGCTGCTTGCTCCCACAAAGCCAGTGTTGTACCACTTCCTGCCAGTCATTTGGTTGACCCTGAGGCTTCTTGGGAGCTGTGTCCACTGAGAGAACTGTCTGAGTGGACAAGACAGATGACCTTGTCCCAAAGAGCAAGTCAGTTTTCTTTTGTAGGTTTGCTTTTGTCTTCTCTCTGCTGGCTTCCTTCAGTAGCCAAATAGCTGGCTTCTGACTGTTCTTCCATCCCTTCACCTAGAGAATTTCAAAAGATTTCTCATTTGCCTTCACCTTTGGTAGTTGGGAATGTTTTTTTTCCCCTGAGTGTCTTGCATTTGCAGTAATGTGCATGTCATTTACCTCCCACCCCAACCCCTCCTACTTTAGCTGCTAAGCTTGGGCCTAACCTTGATTGCCACAGGAGACCATTTACAAAGAGACATGAAACCCCTAACTCAACACTCAGGCAGTGTGTTTACTTTTATTGTTTAGATAGTGGAGTGGCACCATTAGCATTGGTACTATGTTTCATACTAAGAAGTTTTTAAAAACTTGGTCTTGCTAAGAGTCCATTCATGAGATAAATCCCATAGTTGCCAAGGAACTTTACTTAAAAAAACTAACGTAGCAAACAGAACACATATTTAAGTCCCAGACTCTTAGGACAGAAGCCAAAAGAACTACCTGAAGGATCCTGTCAATTTAGACACAATCCTGATACTGTTTGTGGCTGGCCTAGAACAAGAAGAAAACTCATTTCTCTAAACTCAGGCCATAGAATTCCTGGACTTTGATAGGATACCAAGACATATTGAGAGAGTACTCATTGACATCAATTAAAGAGACAGTAGTAAACACTGGGCATGGGGAAAAGTTCTGGAACACTCAAGGCTCACAGAGTATATACACTCTTGCCCTCATACAACTTCCCATTAATATGTATGATTGAGATAAGTGTGCAGTTGAACATGATACTAGAGGTAGTGTGAGAACAATCAGATGAACAATCTGAAATTTGAAGGAAAAAGCAATCTATTTCTGTTTGAAAGAACAAGTTTCATAAAGATGATAATATTTGAGAAGGACTTGGAAGGATGAGTTGATTTGGATTGGCAGGGTGAAAGTAGAATTTCCAGGAAGAAAGAATAACAGGGAAAGTGCATAGGACTGTGAATGGTAGGGAAAAGTCAAGCGGTCCCATTTGACTGGAGCTTAAAATGTACAGAGGAGCAAAGTTTGAGAGCCTGATTGAAAATTAGGCCAGCACAGTGTTGTTAAAAGGAAGTGTGGGGACTCAGGAAGTAGCTCAGATGTGGAGTGCTTCATGCCTAGCATGAAGTCTATGGACAGAAAAGGAACGTATATTCATTACTCTAGAGAAAGTTTAATATTTGTAGGGTAGTTGTAGAGGGAGATGGTGAAGAAGTGTAATCCAAGCAAGAGGTAATAGGGCTTCTGTGATATGCAGAAATGGGGACTGAAGTGTCCACCATTGCACAGATAGATTCTTCAGACTTGAAGCTGTTGTGGAATCAGAAGTAAAAAGTCAGTAGTGACCCGAAGATCTTATGCCTGGAAAATTAGGTGCCAAAAGAAGGGTGTCTAAAAGAGTAGCAGGTTATGGGGGAAGTTGATGGGTTTGGAATTGTTCATGGTGAGTGTTACATGCTGGTTAGATATCTAAGGAAAGATGCTAGTAAATAGTTTGATATATAGATTTGGAGCTTAAAAGAACCTTTCAGTTCATTTTTTTCCCCAGTGATTCTTAATTAAAGGCAGTATAGTTGAAGCTGTGATAGATAGTTGAAGCATAGATGATTTTGCCAGTGACTGTGGGGAGAATGAAGGTCAGGAGAGAAATGTGAAGAGTGCCTTCTTATAAAGGGTGGAGGAACCACAGGAGTTGAAAGCAGCAGTTAGAGAAATAGAAAAAGGAGAGGGCTGCTGTAGTACTGAAGTGGAAGCCAAGGAAAGAGACAGTAGGTGTCTCTCTGGCTATCCTTCCAGTCTAGGGGTTCCTGAAGGTTCTTAGAGTCTGCTTTCTGTGCATCATAGTTTGGGAACATGGCATGATCAAGTCAAGAGAGAAATGAAGAAGGAAGAAAATGTTGTGTGACCCAGCCAACCCCCACTGAGAAACACATTCTTGTTGCAGGACTTGGGCTCATCAGTTCCTCTAAGCACCATGACCAGCTGGCTAACAATTAGCGGTTAGCGCAGCTATGGTCCTCACCTCACTCACTGTCCCTTGCAAGGCGTTTCATTTCCTTCATAGGAGTTGACATTGCTGGGAGACACTACCAACCTGTTGACCCTGTTTTGCTTTGTCTCCTCAGAGTCTGTCATAGGGAACTGCATGGATAGAAGTTCTCCAGGACAAGCAATGGAGCTGCCAGACCACAATGGGCTTGGCTACCCAGCACAGCCCTCAGTCAGTGAGCACCACAGGCCCCGCACCCTCCAGAGACACCACACAATCCAGAACAGTGATGATGCTTATGTACGTTGACCCTTCCTGCTTCTGGGAGGTGGGATGCTACCAGTCCCAACTTGAAATAGGATATAGTAACACAGTAGCATCCATCCCTCTGCTTTTCTCATGCAGAGTCCAGCACTTAGGGAATTATGGGAATATTTGTTAGGATCATCCTAGCAGACTAGCCCTTTACTCCAGTAGAATCCCAGTAGATTCATTACTCTGGATTTTAGACCAAGGAATCAAAAACACTTGCCATCTAGATTCTTAATTATTAAACCTCTTCTCAGTCTAAACGCAGTCTCCAGCAAGTGAATCCTTAGACTCCTAGTGCATTTCAAGTAGCTACATTATACTTCCTGACATAGGAAGTATGAGTCAATGGGGCTCAGCAAAGGGTTTTCTTGTCTAGGGCACATTCCTGAGGTGCACTGTATGGGAGCAACTAACCATATGTAGCTATTCAGATTTAAATTTACCAAAATAAAATATACAAACTTAGGTCCTCAGTCATACTGATCACACTCTACATGCACAGTAGCCCAATAGTTAGTTGCTACCCTGTCTTGAAGGTTCTATCAATGTAGGGTGCAACTGGACAGTGCCATCTGAATGCTGACTCCTAGAGGTAGGGTGATAGGTCATAACCTGGGTTTAGAAGGACGTGGGTAGGTGTCAAGAGAGATTGAACTGTAGCTGGGCGTGGTGGCGCACGCCTTTAATCCCAGCACTCGGGAGGCTGAGGTGGGAGGAGCGTTGTGAGTTTGAGGCCTGCTTGGGCTACAACGCGAGCGCAAGGCCGGCCTGAGCTACATAGTGCGACCCTGCCTCAAAAAACCAGGGCCGGGAGTTTGGCTCAGTGGCTTAAGCACCTGCCCTGTCAGGTGCGAGGTTGTGAGTTCGATCCCCGGTGCCGCAAAAAAAAAAAAAAAAACAGATCGAACTATGTGCTCCCACCTGCTGTGTTGGGGGAAACTGAGGCAGCTTCCCACACTGTCATCATTGAAGGACTCTCTAGAATGGTGGATGGTACTGCACGAGGAAGGAGTCTAAGAGTGGTGCCCTAGGCCATCATTTGTTTGGGCTTTTCTAGCAGGATATGTGTTCCTGAGGGTCACATTCTCTGGTATCTTTATGTCTTTTCCTAATTATTTTCTGCAGGTGCAGCTGGATAACTTGCCAGGAATGAGTCTTGTGGCTGGGAAAGCACTTAGTTCTGCCCGGATGTCAGATGCTGTTCTCAGTCAGTCTTCACTCATGGGCAGCCAGCAGTTTCAGGATGGGGAAAATGAAGGTAAGGGACCTTATTCTTGGGGTCCCCATTGAAGTTCCCGGAGGGGCCTCCTCCGTCTTTGTCAGGGACCACTCCTCTCTTCTGTGCCAAGAATTCACAGAGGGGCAGAACAAGACCCAGCACCCTGCCCAACTTGTCTCCCTTGAATATGAGTGTATGAGGGAGGCAGGGCAGCTGCCTGAGCACAGCTGGTCACATTGCTGTTTCTAATGCTGTGGGAAGCCACACCTGTGATGGTGGCTTTTCGGGTTCTGATTAGAGGGTATGTGTCCTAATGAAACATTTCTACTCCTTAGAACCAGTCCAGGAAGGCTGTCAGAACATGCACAAAGCTCAGGTCTGGGATGGGTAGATCTGCCCCTCACAGGCTCCACAGGCAGCCCATATAACCTTTTGGGATCCCCAGGTGCTTGTCTGTAAGTTTCAGAAGCAATAGAGCCTGTGTCCTAGGTTGTGCTGTGAGGGCTGCTGGCTTCCTGAGAATGGAGTGCTTTGCATGATTCCTAGAACAGAGAGTGCCCAGGACAGGCCACCTGCGAGCACAGTGTCGTCTCCTTCACCATCCAAGAAGCAAGACTCTTTTGTTCGTATTTTGCTTTTTTCAGTAGTGGGGATTGAACCCAGGGCCTTTACACTGAGCTACAACACCAGCCCTTTTTTGTATTTTCAGATAGGATCTCATTGAGTTGCCCAGGCCGGGTGGGAGATACCATAGTAAAGAACTAGGGAAGAGGAAACTCTTAGAGGAGAATCCCAGTTGCTCACAGCTGGCGGGCCCACGGTGAACTACAGTGCAGGGCTGGGAGTCAGGCCATGGAGTGTCCAGACAGGCTACATTCTTTTCCTCCCCTCTCCCTTCTTGTCCATTAACCCCTTGGCTCCCTGCCTATCTCACATATTTTCTTTGGTCTTGCAGAATGTGGGGTGAGTCTGGGAGGTGACGAGCACCCAGACCTGAATGATGGCAGCCAGCATTTAAACTCCTCTTGCTATCCATCTACGTGTATTACAGACATTCTGCTCAGCTACAAGCACCCTGAGGTTTCCTTCAGCATGGAGCAGGCTGGTGTGTAACAGGAAATAAGAGTGAGTGTCACCTGACCAGGGCCAGCCCAGCCTTATGGCCCGGTGGCAGCTCCTGATCTCATCAAGAGATTCATCTATTGCGTGCTGGCCACCAAGGCTGACAGTGCCACTCTTCCCTTTACAGTCATGGTCTTTTCCTGCTTTTTATTAAGCACTGTGGTAGTTTGGGGGAATATGAATGGGAACATACATAAAGAAGGCATACATAAAGAACGTGAGACATACTCCCTAGGTTTAATGATGAAGATAGGACACATGACACACCTCATGCTGCAGGTACTGTAGTCCTCATAGAGGTACAGCAAAAAAACAGAGGTGACCTCTGGCCAGCATGCTAAGGAAACAGGACATAATCTTTAAACTCAGTCCTGAAGGGTGTAACCCTACAAGAAAATACATCCAATCATATTTTTTAAGGAGCAGGTGGCAGGGTATTCTAGACAGGGAAATGTGATCAGAGATCAGTGGTAGAGAATGAGTAAATTGACTGAGTTGGCTGGAGTAATGCAAAGGCTATGCAGCCAGTATTTGTGGTTCTGTTTTTGGAAAGACAGAAAAGACGTGATGAAGGTGAGGCCATCAGGCAAATCGATATGACAGCCTCAATATGACAGACCTTCAAAATATTTGGTAAAAGTACATGAGTTGCATCAAAAACAGCAACAACACAAACACTTCAGGGCTGGTAGTTTGTCTCAGTGGTAGAATGTTTGCCTGGCATGTGAGAGGCCCTGAGTTCCATCCCCACTGTAGGGAGGGGGGGGGTATCAATGGAATATTGAGTTTTTCTCTTTTCAAACTAAGTCTCCTCTGTCTGATTTGTTGCAGGGTTGTGTACAACTTGGGAATAAGAAGGTTGATTTTAAACCAACAGTATCTAGCAGCATTGCGCCAAATTGCCATTGTGTTTCTCTCCACTCAGAATACCATGGCTGTTGCCTCATGATTCATCAGTATGCTGTCCTTTGGGGTTCCGAAGGGGTCTGCCATGTTTGCTTGTATGACCAAGTCACCAAGGAAATAAACAGGAAATCCATGTTCTCCATCTTTCGTGAAAGTGTATTTGGTGTATTTGAGTTGGTGGGTGTTTTTGTTTGTTTATTTGATTTTTGGATTTGTTTTGCTTTGTTTTGTTTTCAGTACTCTCTTTTGAAAGTGATAGCTTTCCTTCCCCCTCCCTTCCTCTATCCCTTCCTCATGCCTTTTGTTTCTTCCTTTCTTTTGTGTGTGTGTGGGTGTGGGTTTCTTTCCTTTCCTTTTTTCTTTTCTTTTCTGTCCTTTCTGTCCTTTTCTCCCTCCCTCTCTCTCTCTCTCTCTTTTTGAGACATTAAGGCAGCAGTTAAGAGTTCAGTGGCCTGTGACCCCTGCACCCCTCCTCATCTGAGAGCCCTCTGTTCCCCTGCCTGCTCCTCCATTGGTACAAGCAGAAGAGAACAGTTCTGCAGTCTCAGTGGCAGAGAAAAGGAGAGGATCAGAGGTGATGATGTCTGGTCCTTTGCAAAACAGTGAGGAGAGAGAGACAAACTGAGACTGGCCCCAAGTCTGGAACCTGGAGGTCTTCTCTACTGCTGGGATGCACTGGAGACACTTGCGGCCCAGCACTGAGGTTGACAGTGACCTGGTTCTGACAGGCTACCAGCTAGGTCTCAGCTTGAACCTCTTTGGTATATAACTCAGCTCCCCTCCAGTAACCTGCAAAGTTGGTTGCCTTTGCTGTCCTGCTGGTTTAACCCCTGGACTGAAACCCAACAGTGGTATACTATGCTTTTTGTGTCATCTTTCATTCTCATTTTATGGTGTACTTTACAGAGGATTTTTGGACATGTACGTCTTTCCCTTCAGCCTTTCTCTCAACCTCCTCCTCCCTGAGCATTTTTAACCCCTTTAATTCTCTATGTAGGGATTATTTTTGGTAAATGTCAATATTACTATTATTATTATTATTAAAGACAAAAGGAATTTTTGTTTAAAAGAGAATATTTAACCAGATTCTGTTCTATCCGAATTGTGACTTGCATCTATTGTTCAAAGCATTTTCTTTCGGCATTGAAATTGTGAGCCGCTCTCTCTTGTGCCAGTGACAGATGCAGTGGTCCCTTCCCCCAGCTGAAGCAGCACGTACGCAATAGCTCTTGTTTATCCCATTACCTTTATTTCTGTTCACTGTTAGAAACCAAAGTCTTCTCTGCTGGCTGGGGGCTGACAGAGGATCTGATTTATCTCCTTCTGATCTTCAAAACCAGAGAGACACGTTACCTACACTAACTCCTGACCCTTTTTTCTGGGAAAGGAGAGTGAAAGGTCCCTCACCGCTGCCTCCTCTTTTATCCTGAATTTGCACAGAAGAAAGCAGGTGCCCAGTGGGGCCATCCTGACGCTGCTGGCAGGATTCCAATGCAGGTTGTCCTCCACTGATACTGGCAGCTCAGCTCCAGCACCACTGTCCCTCAAGCACGTTTCTACAATGCAAGAACCTTTTGGAGATCTGCCCCGTCTTTCCACGGCCCCCATCTCCCCTCCACTTGTAGGGGTCGCCAACTACTCACTAGAAGGGAGTTTACTTACCAAGTAAGCCCTTAGAAGCTACTGTTGACTTCCTGGGCTTGTTCCAACTCTGATGTCCCCCAACTTGCCCTTCTGCTACCACACACTCAGCTTGATCTGTTTACATGGAAATGACTTACCTGAAAAGCAGATTGCCACCTCCAGCAACCACGCAGACAAACTCCAGTGAGCCTACTAACCGTGCCATCTTGCAAACTACTCTTCTAAAGACATTATTGCTTTGTATTGTAGTAGCCAACACCTGCAATATATGTTGAATGTATATGAATATACTTTCCTATTTCTGTTCTTTGAAAATGTCAGAAGTATTTTTTCTTTCTCATTTATGTTGAACTAAAGGATTTTACAAAATCTCCAGACTCAAGTTGCTAAGACCTTTTGTCCTTGCTTGTGTGGGGCATTTACAACTTAGTAACTTGGCTGTAACTAAGCTGTCCAGCCTCCTACTGGCTGGACAGTAGGAGGTTGTGAAAATAAAACCTGATTATGTTCTAATGCTGACATGTTATTTGCCTCATGGTTCAGAGTCTAGTTGGGAGAAGTATCCAGGTGGGTGGAAGCTGGAACTCAGAGGCTGGAGAAGTCACGAAGCCTAGGGTGAGGTTTTCAACAGGTCATTATCTGCCTTGCCTTATGAACCTGGCATGCTCTAGAAATCTAACTCAACTTCACACTGTGTCCCCGGGGACCCAGCTTGGACTCTAGTCCCATGGAAGGGAGCCTTTATAGGGAGCCTTTATATTGCTGACTTGGATGGAAAGCAGGTTCCTTCTAAAGAAGGAGTGGTAAGAAGAGCCTTAGAAAGTTCCCACCAGCTGGATCCTTTTTGGGGTCCCACTAGACTGGCGACATGATGGCCAAATAAGTGATAGGACCAAAAGAGGACTTACCCATTAATTTTCTTTTTCCACACCTTGATTCCAGAAGACAGAGTAGAATCTCTTGCAAGGACCCAGGCGTGGCTTACCTTCTATGAAGAGAGCTATCAAAGCTGGAAATGCTCGATCTGCAGGAAAAAGAGTGAGAGAAGGGAATTTAGAGAAGCCTTGGTCCCCACAGAAGACTAGAAGGTCACTGTGGAGCTGTTTAGAACAGGAAGAGCCTTTTGGGGGTCCTGGATGTGTATACTCTCAGACAAGTCTGAAACCAGTGATCCACCCAGGTGCCTCTCAACTCCCCGCTGAAGCCAGCCAGAGTACTACTGGGCTAGAGGTAGTGTAGGCTTTAGGAGGAAGTCAGACTACTGCCTCCTGGATCTAGACCAGCAGATCTCTGAGCTCCAGAAAGGAGAAGCTATGTGACTGATCTTTACCCGGTCCTCATTCTGACTTTGTGCTAGGCCCCACCCCAACCCAACTGCAAAGATAATCCGGGGAGAGTCGTGCTTCCCTCATGCTGGTCAAAGATGAGCTCTGGCTTAGCCTTTCTCCTGAGCAGGAGGGCAGGAGGATCATGCAAAGTTGATTTCAGTACCCTGCCCGTGGGTGCTGCTTGGGGCTCTGACAAGCATCAGGTATGAGGCTGAATACTCCTGTTTGTAGTCTCCTGAGACCTTCTCCTTCCTGTGACCCTTTGCCAGTCTGAAGAGCCTGCCTTTAGTGTGCCAGTGTCACATTCATTGAGCAAATATTTGGTTCCCTGTGCCAGGCCTAGCAAGAAACAGTTCCTACATGCAGATTGACCTGTACGTTGGGACATAAATTGTGAAATAGTTTACCAGTGATTCTAACAAAATCCACTCATACAGCAGCTGCCAGCTCCCCACGTATGTCAGGGAATCTAGGGCCAGTGCTTGGTGACCTGATAAAGAAACAGTTGCTCTGGAGATACCCAAGCTAAGGGAAAAAGGGAGGTGGGCCCTGGGCACTTAACACCTCTGTAACTGGACCCTCAATCTGATTCTGTGATCAGCCTAGTTGGTTGTTTTTCCATAAACCTGCCTTCCTTAATTAAAATTTACAAGAGCCGGGCGTGGTGGCACACACCTTTAATCCCACCACTCGGGAGGCTGAGGTAGGCGGAGCATTGCGAGTTCGAGGCTGGCTTGGGCTACTAGGCGAGTGCAAGGCCAGCCTGAGCTACATAGTGCGACCCTGCCTCAAAAAACTAGGGCTGGGAGTTTGGCTCAGTGGCTTAAGCACCTGTCTGGCAGGCACAAGGTTGTGAGTTCAATCTCCAGTGCTGCAAAAAAAAATTCAAATTAAATTAAATTTTAAAAAAACTTTTTAAAAGCTGGGCATGGTGGCACACGCCTTTAATCCCAGCACTCGGGAGGCTGAGGTAGGAGGAGCGTTGTGAGTTCAAGGCTGGCTTGGGCTACAATGCGAGCGCAAGGCCGGCCTGAGCTACACAGTGTGACCCTGCCTCAAAAAACCAGGACTGGAAGTTTGGCTCAGCAGCTTATGTGCCTACCTGACAGGTATGAGGTTGTGAGTTCAATCCCCGGTGCCGCAAAAAAAAAAAAAAAATTTTATTGGCACCAATCTGCAGGACATAATGATTACAGTAACCATGGAGAGTTGGCACATGTACATAACACATCTTAATTCTCTTTACTTCCCTTTCCCTCCATCTCCCTTTCTTTCTACAATGGAAAAGAAGTTCTTGGAGGAATTTGAACTGAATATTTTACAACAAAATGGAGCAGCACTAGTGAATCGGAGGTGTGATGGTGACACAGTGAATGTCTAAACTTTATGTGTATTACAGTAAAGACACATTCCATTAATCCTCCTCAAAATACTTCTCTTTGCTTCAGACACACTTAT
Source organism: Dasyprocta punctata (assembly GCA_004363535.1). Taxonomy (NCBI): domain Eukaryota; kingdom Metazoa; phylum Chordata; class Mammalia; order Rodentia; family Dasyproctidae; genus Dasyprocta; species Dasyprocta punctata. The sequence goes on along the minus strand of RJWM01011645.1, from coordinate 22,681 downwards.
CCCATAGTTTTTGTTACTTCCTGACGCAGTTCTGGAAGTCCTCTTTTGTGTCTTTATGAGATATGATCAGAGATACGATCAAATATATAGCGACTGCTGCTGCCAAGTGCCATCCAATGAAAAGTCAGCCTCATAAAAACATTACGGTGTGTCCTCATCCACTTTATTCACTGAATCTGGCTGGCACCGTGCAATTTCTGGCTTGTCTCTATAAAGTCAGACTGACAGAGGCAAACATTTTGAATCAGTTCAGGACATCTAGTTAGCCACAAACAGCGCAACTAAAGACAGTCACAAAAGGGAAATTGCAGAACTGCCTCAGAAAGTAGCAAGAACGGTAAGAAAAGAGAGAATATTTTAGGGGTATTAATGGCACCGTGTCTTTTGCTGTAATAAATTTTTTAATTTGAGTATCCACCATATTTTTTTATCATATTTAAAAAAGAAACCTCAGCCGGGTGTGGTGGCACACGACTTTAATCCCAGCACTCAGGAGGCTGAGGTAGGTGGAGTGTTGTGGGTTCAAGGCCCGCTTGGGCTACAACATGAGCGCAAGGCTGGCCTGAGCTACATAGTGCGACCCTGCCTCAAAAAAAAACTAGGGCTGGGAGTTTGGCTCAGTGGCTTAAGCGACTGTCTGGCAGGTGTGAGGCTGTGAGTTCAATCCCTGGTGCCGCAAAAAAAATAAGTAAATAAAATAAAAAGGAAACTTCCTGCTTGATAATAGGCTGCCACACAGCACCCTCCACCTAGTGCCTTAGAACCCCTGAGTCAAGAAACCAAGATGCTCTGCCATGTCCCCCTCCAGCATTCAAAGTCTCTGACCTCTCTGACTCCCCTGCCTCTCCTCACATTGACCAAAAAGCCCTTTTGCCATGTGAGGTCACAGTCACAGATTCCAAGTCTTATCTTTGGAGGGCCATTATTCTGCCTTCCACACAACAATCCCTGTTACAACTTTAAGAGATGGCATGTTTCATCATCTTAGCAGATAAGAAGCAGATGTGGGAAGGTTATGTAACTCGCCCAGGGTTGTATGGCTAATAAGGGTCACACAGACTAGGATTCAAACCTAGGATTTTTTTTTATCAAAGCCTTCTCATACACAAAAGGCGTGAGACCAACCAGAGTGGGAGAGGCCTGAGGCCCAGCCATGCCCAGATCTAGAGACTTAGGGAGTTTCCTGGAGAGATGGTGTGGGGCACATTTCTGCCCTAAGTCCCAAGTCCAGTGACCTGGGTTCTAGGTCCAGCTTGGCCTCCAACTCTGAAGGAAGAGAAATGTTAAGAAAATCCTTTCAGTTTCTCATCTAGAAGGGGGCAGACTAGGGACAAGCCAGAGTAATTTCAGCTTGGACATTCACAGACTCTGACCAGGTCCTCCTGCCAGTGACCTGGTGAGAGTGCCTGGGCTTTCAAAGAGAAACCTTGCAAGATGGTGCTGCTAGCCGAGCCTGGTGGCGCACGCCTTTAATCCCAGCACTCGGGAGGCTGAGGTAGGAGGAGCGTTGTGAGTTCGAGGCCAGCTTGGGCTACAACGCGAACACAAAGCTGGCCTGAGCTACATAGTGCGACCCTGCCTCAAAAAACTAGGGCCAGGAGTTTGGCTCAGTGGCGTAAGCGCCTGTGTAGCAGGCGCGAGGCTGTGAGTTCAATCACTGGTGCCGCAAAAAAAAAAAAAAAAAAAAAAAGATGGTGCTGGTAACATCCACCAGTACACAGTGCTTTCCGTTCACCCGCTGTCTCAAGGACACCAAGACCACTGACCACTCTTGAATCCATTTTGCTGAAAGGAAATGGAGGCTCAGAGAGAGTACACAACTTGTTCATGGTCCACCTCCAGCAAGATGCTACCAAAATGAAATAAAAAACCAGTCTGCTGCCACCAGAGTCCACAAAAGGGTCCTTCTCCACACAGGGCCTTCTAGGAGCTGCTGTCTATCCTGACCATGTCTGATCTGATGTACATACAAACAATGAAAATGCATAAGTCTTCAACATGAGAGCCTGAAATGCTGTGCTTTACTCTTGAAATTATGCCTTTTTTGGGTGCTCGACATCTTTTTTGAAATGAAAGTCATAATGAGGTCATCCTTGAGGCAAGGCAGGGATAATATCTTTACATGACAAAATTAAAAGTTGGCCACTGTGTGTTGGTGTCTAGGATTTGTTTTGAAATGAATGTCTGATCTCAGTTCGGGGGTCTGAGCCTCTGGCCTGCATTCTCCCCAGGCAGTAGCTCCCTGGCACCCCATTTCCCTTGGGCTTAGAGCTTGGGAGGCCTGCGAAGAGTAGAGAGAGTTGTGTGGCATCTTGGGGACCACAGGAGGCCAGCACTGGGGGCAGAGGCAGGGGCAGGGCCTGAGACCTATAAACAATCAGTCTCCCTGGAATGCAAGAAGTCAGTTGGGGAGGAGATCTGTGGAGTCGTCCCAGGCCCCTCCCCAACTCTCCCTACTGCCACCACAAGGAACAATGGCATGCACTCCCACAGGGAAGCGGGGTGGGTGCAACTGACCCCATAGGGATCCTCAAACCTGCAACCACTTCTTGCCTGCCACCACCTGAACCCTTGACCCCTGCCTTGCAGCCCCCCCAGTTTCCTGTTTGCCCATTCTATTTGCCCAGCCCCAGGGACAAAACTGATCCTTGAACTCTCAGTTCCACATCGCCAGAACCAGTGAGCAGTGACGGGGCTCATCTGGGCTTATCAGCCTTCCAGCCCAGCCCCTGCCTGGAGACATAAATAGGCCAGGGGAGGGCTGGATGCTCAGAGACTAGCTCGGAGACTTGCCTACGCGCTCCTGGGAGGTAAGTGCTGCTCCCTGCCCCAGGCAGCTCTGGACCCCCAGCTCCAGGAAACTGATACTTGGCTCTGAGATCTGGGTTCAGCCAGAGATCTGGGTTCCTGGGACCCTGTCCCACTCTAGGTCCCTCCTCCTCTCTGGCTGGAATGTGTGAGGAGCACAAAGCTCCTCATGCTAGAGGCACCCCCTTAGCCAAGCCCTCTTCTCCTTCAGGTCACCCCCGCCCTGCAGGATGAAAGCTGTGGTGCTGGCCGTGGCTGCGCTCTTCCTGACTGGTAGGTGCCTCCACCCTTGGGAACCAATCACCCGGGGCCTCTTCCCTAGGCCCTGGTGGCCTGCTGGGTATAGGGAGCAGAGTTTCTAGCTTGCCCCCCTCCTAGTCCCAGATCCCAGCAGAGAGCTGGCCTGACCTGGGTTTCGTCTCCAGCCCCAGGGAGCCAGGCACGGCACTTCTGGCAGCAAGATGAGCCCCAGACCTCGTGGGATCGGGTGAAGGATTTTGCTGCCATGTATGTGGATGCAGTCAAAGAGAGTGGCAAAGACTATGTGGCCCAGCTGGACGCCTCCACCTTGGGGAAACAGCTAAAGTAAGGACCTAGGCTGGGCCCGGGGCAGGGGAAGGTCCAGGAGGCAGAAAGGCCTACAGGAAGATGTATCCAGACTGGCCAAACCCTCTCCTGTTACTGAATGTGCTGGGCCTTAGAGCAGGTGTGGATGGAGATACAGGGATAGGATCCTCACGTAGGTTCACAGGCCCTACAGCAATCAGCAACCCCAGCACCACACTGTGCTTGCCAGTGCAGTGAGCCCCTGGCCTTTTGCACCTCCCTGAGTTGGCAGTCTTCAGAGAGAAGGGAGTGTCCTTCAAGGGTGGGTGTCAATCCCAGCTGTGGCTCCATCTAGCTCCTCTCTGTGCTCAACCCATCTGCACAATGAGACAAAGGGTGGGAGTGTTGGATTCAAGTGTGCGTGGGGAAAGCCAGGAACACAGCTGCTGCACACCCAGCACAGGTGATGCCAGGGCTGGCAGGTCCCAGGCAGTCCAAGGTGCCTGCGAGGTCACCCCTCAGTCGCCTTCTTTCCCATTCCAGCCTGCGGCTTTCGGATAACTGGGACACCTTGAGCACTACCTTCACTAAGCTGCGTTCAGATATTGGGCAGGCGACCCAGGAGTTCTGGGACTACCTGGAAAAAGAAACAGATGGGCTGAGGCAGTTGATGAACGAGGATCTGCAGGAGGTAAAGCAGAAGGTGCAGCCCTACCTGGACAGCTTCCAGAAGAAGGTGCAGGAAGAGGTGGAGCGCTACCGCGAGAAAGTGGGGCCGCTGGGCACCGAGCTGCGTGACAGTGCTCGCCAGAAGCTGCAGGAGCTGCAGGAGAAGCTGACCCCGCTGGGCGAGGACCTCCGTGACCGCGCACGAGAGCACGTGGATGCGCTGCGCACACAGCTGGGACCCTACAGCGACGACGTGCGCCAGCGCCTGGCCAAACGGCTCGAGGCACTCAAGGATAGCACCGCCCTCTCTGACTACCGTGCCAAGGCCACTGAGCACCTGAAAACGTTGGGCGACAAGGCCAGACCTGCGCTGGAGGACCTTCGCCAGGGCCTGCAACCTGTGCTGGAGAACTTGAAGGCCAGCATCCTGAGCTCCATTGACCAGGCCACCAAGGAGCTGACTGCCCAGTGAGGTGCCCCCTGCTCCACCACCTCCTCCCCTTCCCAGCGTTCAGTTTCTTAAAATAAATGTTTCCAAATTGGGAAACAGCTTCTTTTTTTTGAGGGAAATGGAAGTAGGGTATGGGGCACTGGAGGGGGCAACCAAGGCAGCTGGGATGGGGTAGGAGACTCTGGCACCGCAGCAGGGCCTCCCTGTCTGGACTCAGCAATGGTGAGCCAGGTTCAGCCTCTGTAGGGCCTTTATCCGTGGTGGAGGTCCCGCAGGGCGCCTGGTTAATTAGTAGCAAGGAACAGAGCCCTGGTCCCAACATAACTCTGATAGAAAAGAGGTAACAGGGCCAGGCAAAGTGAGAGTCCTCCAATCCTAAGTGCCCTGCAGAGGTTCAACCCCTAACTGCTTGAACCTGCCTCTGCATGCGGAAGTGGTCCCCTGCCCCAGAAGTGGTCCCCTTGGAACCTGGGCAGTGGCGTTGTCTATCTGAGCATAAGACAGGGGCTTCTTCCAGGTTTCTGGTTCTAAGCCGGATGTCATGAGCCTCAAGCAATCACTAGAACTTGAAGGATTTGGGCAGGTGCAAATGACATGCTTGGCGCTTGCCCCTTCCTCCTTTATTAATTTGAAATCTTAAGCCCTGCCCTTTTCCTTTCCACGAGAGCAGAGCCCCTTTCCTACTACCCCAACAGCTAAGCAGGCACAGCTTAGGAAGCCAACCCTGTACCCATGTGGCTCCAGGTGCTGCTACCCCTCTTCTGCCAGCTCTGGCCCAAGCCAGAGCCATAAGGGCCACCTCTTGCAGGTATTTAGCACATTATTTTCATTTCCCAGATGCCTTCATAGCCATCATCTCACTGCATCCTTCTCCAAATCTGAGTCAGTTGTCATTGGATCCAGGTCCCCACAGTGAAGCAGAACTTGGAGATGTGAAGTCACTGCTGAGTGAAAGGCAGGATGGGCTGGGGTACTCATTTGAGACCCATCTGCCCACGGGCTTCTATTATTATTTTTGGGGGGATGGGATAGGGTTTCACTATGTAGTTCAGGTTAGCCTTAATTCAGTAAGTAGCCCAGGCTGACTTCAAATGTACAGCGATACTCCTGCCTCAGCCTCCCAAATGAACCACCATGCCCGGCCTATGATTATTTTTCTTTTTTTAATGTGTGGCTAGGCATTCAAATTCATATAGCTGTGTACATACGTGTGCACATTTTCACATATACATCCCTCCTTGGAGCTGTCCCCTCTTCGCACACTCATCTCTGTGTCCCTATGTGTGTGCACATGTCCTTCCCAGAGCTGGACAGTATCTCCTCTCCCCTCCCCACCCCAGCAGGCCCTTTCTCCCCATGGTGCAGGCCTCTGGATACTCTACCGCCTCCCCATCTCTAGGGTATATCAATGACCACTTGAATAAAGGAGTGGACTTTTTAGTTTCTAGTCATCCAAAGCTACAAAAGGTGTCAAGTCAGATTTGGGTGGGGACATTTCTGGGATGTGGGCACTGAGACCCCCTGGCTCTAGTTGGCAGGAAGAGAAACCAGGTGGATTTCCAAAGAGGAGGCAGCCTAGGTAGAGCTGGTTGTACCAGTGCCACCAAGATCTGGAAGAGAGACCCTAGCAGTTGGCAGAGGAAGCACAAAGATTTTTTATTTTTTCATGTCAGCTGAACAGAATTTGGGCAGCTGACCTGGGTTTGAGGACTCAAGCTCTGCCTGCCATTTGGTGGCTCTGTGACATTGGGCAAGTACCTTTGCCTTTCTAAACCTCCTCAGTTCATCTGTAGAGTGGAAGGCCCACTTCATGGTCCTGAAACTCTCTGCTGTGTGTATCTGTTGAGTGGTGGGGAACACAGAGAACAACTGCTGCTGGGGTGACTTCCTCCTCTGTTCCCAGGATACTGGGTGCCATTCCAGTCCTGTCCCTAAGAAGCCAATCGGGTCAGCTATCACGGACAGTCCCTTATCAGGCATTTTTGGGAGCTGGTATGGATGCCATGGCAAATGCTATTAAACACTGCACCATTGTATTCTCACAGCAAGCCTACAGTGGAGAGGGCAGTATCATTACTGTTATAACTGGTTTCTTGATGAAGTCCAGGCTGCCCTTAAATTCACTATGTAGCCCAGACTGACCTCAAACTTGTAATCCTCCTGCCTCAGCCTCCCGAGTGCTGGGATTACAGGTATGCAGCGTCACACCTGACTTCAGGGGCATTACTGTGCCCATTTGACAGATCAGAAACTGAAGCTGCTATGAAGTGGTGCAGCCAAGACCAGAGCCTAGTTGAATCTCACTCCCTCTACCCCACCTCCTTCAGCCAGGTGTGCTTATGAGGCCCTTGTGGCCTGGGGAATGGGAGTCAGCAGCTCAGTTTTGGTGAACAAACACAATCAGAACTCTGACTATGACACAGCAGTGCCAACTCAACACAGAGCACACACTCAAGTCACACTGTACAGCACTTGACAGTTTACAACAGTTCCTTCAAACTGTCATTCCGTGTGGCCTTTCACACAAGCCTGTCAAGGCAAGCAGGATGAGTGAGTTCTTCTGCCCTCCAGATGAGGAGGTCTGGGCTTAGAGACCACAGGCTCAGGTGCGGCTCTTCCCATGCCCACGCATACATGGCAACTGAGGGACACTGCTCAAGGCAGCTTCTCATCCAGCTTTATTGGGGGGCAGCATGATTGGAGGTGGCCAGGTCTGGGGAGGGCTGGCAAGGCACTAAAGGCATTGTCCCTTTCAAGCAAATTCGGGGGGGTGGCCCTGGAGGCCACAGGACCGGGCAGCTGGCAGGATGGGTGGACAGGCACTTGGAACCTTGAAGTCTCAGATGCCCTAGGAGGGCGGGGTTGTAGTGGCCTCAGGGGTGCTCTCCCAGAGCCCGGACCACTTGTCCTTGAAGGAGCTCCAGTAGTCTTTCAGGGAGGTTAAGCCATCATTCATCCAGTCCCTGGTGGGGAATCAGAAAGAGGCAGTGATAGAGGTGGATGTGGGAGCTCCTCCTAGCTCTCCCGCCTCCCCCCAGTCTTCCCCAGCAATGCCCCTGAGGCCTCAGGCAGGAACCACAAGCAGCTGCCATCCCAAGCAGATGAAATGCAGAGGTGGCGAGAGAACCAGCACAGTCTAACTCCACATTTCTTCAGGTTGGGTCAGATCTTTGCCCCAGCCCCACTCCTACCATTCCAAGGGCCCACAGCAAAAAATGTGTAAGGTCAGGGTTGCCTTGCCTTCCTGGCAAGTGAGAGGCATCTGAGTGGTGGGACAGAGGGATAGGGAAGCCAGCTCCCTCCCATTCGGAAAATAACAAGGGATTGACTAACTATATCTGGGCCAGGGCCCCCAACTTCTCTGAGCCTCAAATTTCTTTTCTACAAATTGAGGGAAATAATACCCACTCCACAGCCCATCCTGAGGACTAGCAACATTTGCAAAAGCCTCCACCACACAAATGCCTCTGAAGCCAGCCAGGGAACAGGGAGAGCTGAGGACTCTTGGGTAACAGAGGCCAGGAAAGCCAGGACAGACACCTCCTCGCACTGGCCTCAGGTCCTGGCACAAAGTAAAACACACCCCTCCCTCCACTCCAGCCTGAAACTGACAACTCTCTAGCCCCACCGGCAGAAGAGGAAAATGGCAGTGAGGGTTAAGGTGGGCTACTTGAGGGCTGTGCCAGGGAGAACCTCTCCCTTGGCCCCTGGCCTTGAGAGGGAGCAGGAGGCTCAGGGAGGCACAGATCTGGGCTGGGCTGGGAGTCACACTCTAATCACCAAAGCTCCTACCAGGGGAGGGCAGACTGGGTGGAAACAGAGGGACCAAGAGGAGAGGCCCAGTGGGCGTACCTGGCATGCTGGGCCATCTGATAGTCCTGCACCTTGTTCAGCATGCCCTGGGCAGTCTTGGAGGCGTGCTGCATGTAACCTTGCACATAGCCCAGGAGGGAGGCCTCCTCGGTCTCCTCAGCTCCTGCCGGGAGAGCAGAGCTGAGCAGAGGTGGCTCGGTCCCCGGGGGGCCTCTCGGCTCCCACCTGGCCACCACCCACAGGGCACAGGAGCCCCAAACCACTTCCCACATTGCCCCCAACCCGGTCCCCAGAAATCGCTTACGGGCAGAGGCCAGGAGTGCCAGGAGGGTCACAACGAGGAGCACCCGGGGCTGCATGGCACCTCTGTTCCTGCAGGGAAGAGTCCTGTCAGGACTCCCCACATCCCCCCACCTCTGAGCTCATAGGGTGCATCGGCAGGAGAAAGGGCTAACATGGACTGTCAGCAGGTGCTGCCAGGCAGGGATGCACAGAAACCCCCCGGAATGGGAACGAAGGCCTTGGTTTCCTGTCTGGGCTAGGGCTGAGTGCCAAAGGCTTCTTCCAGCCCTCAGCAAGGAGAAAGGAGAGATGTGCAGTTCAGGGCCAGTTCCAGTTCAGCTTGGCCACCACCCTTCACGTGGCTTTGGGCAATTGACCTCCCCTTTCTGGGCCTCTGTTTCCCCAGGGCAGTCAGGGGTGGGGGACACGTGTGCCATCAACAGCTTCCTGGGCTCCTGTAAGCTGTCTTCTAGTCCTGCTGGCTGGGCATAGGAAGCCTTCCCTGGCCACCCCTGTCCTCCTCCCTCCTCCTCATCCCGAGGGCATTACCTGGAGTAGCTGCTTCTAGGGATGAACTGAGTGGCAGACGAGAGGGTTCTGACCTGTTTTATATTGTCCCCAGGGCTAGACAGCAGGCCCAGAGGGGCCAGTGAGCAGGGCAAAGGTTGCCTGCTGATAGTGGAGTGCAGGGCCCGAGGCAAGGAGAGCAGCTGCACCTGCTGCCAGGGTAGTGGGGATTCCTGGGGCTATGCCCGCTGCTCACCCCCTCCCCCCATCATACGGTCAGCTCCTGGGGCAGGCCTGGGGAGACCCCACTCCTTCCCACAGACTGGCTCCCCAGGGAGGCTGATGAGAAGGGAGAGGGTTTGGGGGATGGGCCTCAGAGCCACCTCAGCCCTCCACATGTGAGTTTTCAGACGCGTGCTACCCAGCCAAACCCTGTGGCAACCTGGAGTCAGAGTGCTGGGCTTCTTCAGACCTGAAAGCCACGCAGAGGGCGGAATGTGGGTGTCTGGCATGCAGCCCAGAAGCACAGGGGCAGGGCCTGCGCGGGAGGCAGCAGCCAGCTGCATGCAGCCCCCCAGCACCTCCACTTCAGGGCTTCTGTCACACTGTGTTCCTAACAGCTGATCCAGGGCAGGGGTTGATTTGGAGAAGGGCAAAGGGCACTCTGAGCCCAAGGCCTCTGTCCACCCCTCCTCCTATGCCCCTCACCTTGTCCTCTGGACCCACTGATAACTTCCCCAGGGCAGGAGCTGGGCTCTCCCCTGGACTTCAGGCTCCTTCTGTATCCCTGACCATGTGGCACCTGAAGGAGCGAGGTGTGGGGAGGACCAGGGCAGGGAAGGCACAGAGGAGGTCTTGGGTACAGAAACCACCCTGGCTTCTTGGGGCTAAGATGTTCCCAGAGCTCACACTGAGAGCCACAGTGAAGGTGGTGGTATTGGGGGATATTCCCTTCTGGCTTCTGGGTCTTTGGAGCTAGGAAATCCTAGCTTCCAGTGATACTTTTGTCGCTCATTTGTGGAATCCATGGCCAGAGATCTAATCCCAGAAACTCAATTTTCTCCTCTGTAAAATGGGAATCCAATACTGATTTTCCAGAGTTGCGGAGACAAGTTAATGAAATACTGCATGTACAAAGCAGCTGTCCATAGGGGGCTTCGCCAATCTCCCTTGCTTCCAAACACAATGTCATTTCCCAGACAGTCTAGTTTAAGGTAGGAGAAGCCATCCACTTAGAAAAAGAGCTTTTGGCAGGTAGCTATCTTCTCAGGAAGAGGAAGTTAACCCCACAGTGTGAAGCAGAGTCCCGAGAAAGTGGCCTGGCCCTACCCCCAGCATTCTTTGTTTATAGCTGAAACCTGAGATTTCTCTATTAGCGATTCAATCTTTTGCTGAAGACTTTGTTTTCTGTTAAAATGCAAGTAGTCAGAACCCTGTGGATTAAACATTAACTCTATTTTACAGGTAAGAAATCTGAGACCCAAATAGAGATAGACCTACCCCCATGCACAGAGCTGGAAATGGCAGGGCAGGAATCAGGTCTTTCAACACCCGGGCTGTAAACACTCAGAGAGACTGGAGAGGTGAGACTCCCGGAGACTGAACAGCCTCCCACACCACGGAGCAAATGTGTTCCAGTTTACTTTCCAAGAACAGACTTGGTGATGTATAGAGAGGAAAGGTGAGTAAGTTCTGGGAGATTTGGGCACTGGGATGGGAACTGGGGTCACAGTGGCCACTTTCCTGGCTGTGGGTATGCGTGGACAGCTGTGACAGCCCCTTAGCCCTGGGTCCAACCTTTGTGCTGCAGATAGTTTTGATGTTTGCATACTTCTGTGAATCCTCTTTGTCCTGGGAGGTGCTCTTAGGCACGCTCAAGTGAGCTGGGGCCTCCCAGTGAGTAGGTGACGCAGGGGCATCTCCGGATCTGTCCCATGCTGGCAGTACCTGCAAGTCCAGGAGGTCAGCAGACTGCAGGTGAGGTGTCCTTCATGACTCACTCCCACCTCACCCAGCAGAGGGAGAAGGAGCGGAGCTCTGAGCACTGACCTTTTCCCATCTCAGGCTGGACTGTGTCTGATTTGGCAACAGGATGGGGACCAATGTGTCAATATCGCAAAAAAGTGAGCATTTTAGGGTAAAACAAGGCCACCGCTTAGTAAGCAGCTACTAAGACATCAGGCACTGTTGAGAGAATTATGTAGATCATCTCGCTGGCTTCTAAGCCCGGGAAACACTACTAGGATTACTTTCATGGAAGGAACTGGGACTCGGAAAAGGTACAAGACTCCCCCAGGGATACACATCAGACACGGGAGAGCCCAGACACAAACCAAGAGATTCAGATGCTAGAATCTGAATTCAAAAACTCCTTAGCTGATGTGCGCTGCTCCTGGAAGGAGTGAACTCCTGCAGAGTAGAGGCGACCACAGTGATATGGGGGGCACTGCGGGGTAGTGGGGAACCAGCATAAGGGAGGCCGGCATTAGAGGCCTTTTCACTGCCTTCACGCTCATGAGACACTGAGCCACTTCTGGAATATGAGAAGACAAGGAAGAGAAGAAGAGGAAAAAGAAGAGAAGGGAAATAGGGGGATGGGGGGGAGGAAAAAAAGAGGCCCAGGGATATAGCTTGATGACACAGCACCTGCCTTGCAAGCAGGAGGTTGTGAGTTCTATTCCTCGTACAAAAACAAAACAAAACAAAACAAAACAAAAAAACAGTAAAAAAGAACACAAGTTAAAAAAAGAAAAAAAGAAAGGAAGCAAAGGAAAAAGAATGAGAGGGGGATGGGAGGAGAAATGCTAAATCGGACTTAGCACAATTGCTTTCTATTCTGAGGGCTCCCATTTTACAAAGAAGTGGTGCCCACCTGGATCCGGCATGGCACCCCAGACAGCAGCCCATGGTGCAGCACCGCAGTGTTCTCCCCTGGTCCCTGGGGTGTACGCTTCTGTGAGTTGCAGTGGAGCCCCCGTGTGACCAGGTGTGACCTCTTCTCAGGAGATGCAGGCAAATGCCCATGCAGAAGACCCGGCAGCACCGCCGCACCCCATCCCAGGGAGAGGGCTGAAGACAGCCTCGGGCCTCACCATTCTGCAGGAGCCTGGGGTGGCGCTGCGGGCAGCAGTCAAGCCTCAGGGTGCCCCCACCCCGCTCTGTCATTTACCTCTAGCCCACCCTGTCGCCCTCAGAGAGGGTGAGCCTTCCATTTCACTGGCTGCCCTGGTCCAAATCAGGAAGACTCTGTGTTTATTAATAACAAGGATTAGTTTTCAGAACTTGCCCTGTGCCCGGCACCATACTGCCGCTTCACAGGCACCATCTCATTTAATGGGTGCAACACTGTCGCTGCTCAGAGGGGAAACTGAGACTTGGGACCCAGGCAGCATAGTTTGGCAGTGAAACACCAAGCACACTTATAATTAACTCCTTCAGCACAGGGCCCTGCCCATCCCATCTCCTGTCCAGAGGCTGTCATGGGCACCTCCCGGGTACAACACCTTCTGGGCACAACTCCTCAGGACTCCATCTGTACCATGCATGGGCCTAGTCCAGAGTCTGCTGCTCAGGGTTGGAGTCTATGGTGGTGACCCCTGTGGGAGTGGGTGGCTGTCTCCAGTGGGCCAGACAGAAGGAGATGTGGACCTTGTCCCCCCAGCCTGGCAGCCAGTAGGGGCCCTGGGGCATCAACCTTCTTGGGACTCCTCTGGGCCACATTTCTTCCACAGCTCATGGCTCCCCAGCCTGCCCTGCTACACTGGGTGGGGCTGGCCAGGGATGGCCACTTCCCACTGCTGCCAAAGCCCCAGTCAGCTTCCACGTAATCTTAGGGTCAGGAAAGTCCAAGAGGCCTCCTGGGAGTGTGTCACCTTCCAGCGTGGAGTCACACGGGAGGGAGGTGGAGAGGGCATCTCAGAGGAGCTTTAAATGCCTGGCTGCTTCTGGGCTCCAGTGAGTTTGCACAGCAGCACAGCTGAGCCCAGGACTTGTCCTCCTCTGATACCAGGAGAGACCCAGAGCGGCCAAAACTCCTCCAGTCCAGCAAGGAGCCCAGGATGTTCCTGAAGGCTGTGGTGCTGGGCCTGGCCCTGCTGGTTGTCACCAGTGAGTAGAAACTGTATTTGGACGGGGTCGCAGGCTGCTGCGGTGTACAGGCAGGGTGGAGAGGACTGGCCAAGGCCTGCAGGTTCTTCAGAGTATCCGTCAGCCCCTGGCTGGACACAGCATTGATGCTACCAGGCTAAGCCAAGAGAGAGAAATTGGGCTGGGCTCCCTCACTGTCCTCCAGTCTGAACCCCAGAGCTGGAACAGTGGAGCCAGGGAAGAGACTGGTGTGCATCACCTGCTGTCTGTTTACTGCCCAGGTACCCAGGAAGAGGTCAGTGCTGACCAGGTGGCTACTGTGATATGGAACTACTTCAGCCAGCTGGGCAACAATGCCAAGGAGGCTGTGGAAGACCTGCAGAAGTCAGAAATTACCCAGCAGCTCAAGTAAGGGAGAGGAGTGGGAGGCAACACAACCTACAAAACAGGGTTTCTCAGAGACCTTTCCAAGCACTGGCAAGGGCGAGCGCAGAAGTGGGGTACAATGCTTTGGATTCTCACTGCCCTGCTGCTGAGTGGGGATCCCAGGCTCTCTGGATCCAGATGAAAACAGGGGTGGGGGTGGGCTGTGCCAAATAATCCCTAAAGTATCTTCCTGCCTTTATGTTCTAGAGTCTTGCAAATGGCTGCATCCTATCATTAAAGCTCATGAAAGAAAAGGAAGGAGGGACATGTCACATGGGCTGGCTTCTAATATTGCACAAACAAGACTCCCATGAAACTGAGAGAAGGGTGGGAGGGTATTTGGGAAGCTCCTGGGCACATGCAAGGAAATCAGCATCTTGTGCTGCTGAGGTCAAAAACATCCTAAGACCTGACTGGCCCTCTGTCACAGCACACCCAGGCCGGGGGCTGGGGTGGGGGTGACTCCAAGTCCGCTCCCATTCTTCACAGCTAAAGAGGGAAAGTGAACAGATCTGCGCTCGTGAGATGGGTGGCTAATGATACTCAGACTCAGTAGGAGATGCAGAGATACAAATTCAATGACGTTAACAGTCAGTTATTATCCCCTCATATCAGGACCCCAGCTAGGAAGGGTCACAAGGGAAAAAGACGGGTGAGTTCAGGACACCCTACTTGAACACCTGACCTGGGCGGGTGTGCAGAAGGTGAGTGTTAACACGTGTATCGCGGTGGCTCTCTGCTCCCTGCCCCTGCAGCTCCCTCTTCCAGGACAAGGCTGGGGATGTGAACACCTATGCCAGTGACCTGCAGAGGAAGCTGGTGCCCTTTGCCACGGAGCTGCATGAGCGCCTGACCAAGGACTCAGAGACAGTCAAGGAGGAGATTCAAAAGGAGCTGGAGGAGCTGCGCGCCCGCCTGCTGCCCCACACCCAGGAGGTGAGCCAGAAGATCGGGGATAATGTGCGAGAGCTGCAGCAGCGCCTGGGGCCCTATGCCAAGGAGCTGCACACCCAGGTCAGCAAGCAGGCAGAGCAACTGCGGAGCCAGCTGACTCCCTATGTGCAGCGCATGGAGACAGTGCTGCGGGAGAATGTGGAGAGCTTGCAGGCCTCCCTGACACCCTATGCCGACGAGTTCAAGGCCAAGTTTGACAAGAACGTGGAGGAGCTCAAGGAACGCCTCATGCCCCACGCTGAGGGGCTCAAGGCCAAGATTGACCAGAATGTGGAGGAGCTGCGCCACAGCCTGGCCCCTTATGCGCAGGACGCCCAGGAAAAGCTCAACCGCCAGCTCGAGGGCCTGGCTTTCCAGATGAAGAAGAATGCGGAGGAGCTCAAGGGTAAGATCTCAACCAGCGCCGACGAGCTGCAGCAGAGGCTGACGCCCATGGTGGAGGATGTCCGCAGCAAGCTGACGGGCAACACCGAGGGCCTGCAGAAGTCGGTGGCACAGCTGAGCAGCTATCTGGACCAGCAGGTGGAGGAGTTCCAGCGCAACATGAAGCCCTACGAGGAGACCTTCAACAGAGCCTTGGTGCAGCAAATGGAGCAGCTCAGGCAGAAGTTGGGCCCCTACTCCGGGGACGTGGAAGGCCACTTGAGCTTCCTGGAGAAGGACCTGCGGGACCAGGTCAGCTCCTTCTTCAGCACCCTGGAGAAGGAAAACCAGGACAAGCCACTGGCCCTCGTTCTCCCAGAGGAGGCTGCTCCTGGAGCAGGGCTGGAGCAGCCTCAGGAGCAGCTGCAGGAGCAGCCTCAGGAGTAGCAAGAGCCCACCCCTTTGGAGAGCTGAGCTGCCCCTGGTGTCCTTACCCCATTACCACGGACACCTGCCCTGCCTTGCCTCCTGTCTGCCCATCAGTCCCTAAGCTCTTGTATGAGCTTGAGAACACGTGCCCAGTGGGCAGTAATGCCTCTTCTTTATACTCAATACAGTTGCTGAGAAACTAGCTCTGTCTGGTTGTCATGGGACTCTTTGTGGGGGGAGGAGGACATTGATTGACATAGCTTAGCAGTTTCTGACGGAACACCTTGGGGGGGGGGACATTGAGGCCTGAGCCATGTGACTACGTGAAGGGGGAGGGCCAGTATGCTGAAGAGGGGTGTTGGGGAGCGCTCTAAGAGGAGGTAAAAAAGAAAGATGTCACACATCTTCTGAAGACAAAATATGCAATCCTGCAATTGTTCAGGCATTGTTCTAGGCACCAGACAATGAGCAAACAACTTTTGTGAAGCTGGGCTCCTGCCACTGGGTCTCACATTGAGAGAGACACCTTGAGGTGAGCAGGATATGATCCTCACTGCACAGTGGAGAAGATGGTCTTACCCAGCGTATAACACCTGTGCTTCTTTATGAAAAGTTGAGTTTAACTCAGTCCCTCATTGTAAAAGTGATTCATGCCTGTTTGACAAATTTCTTGACTCCTGCCTAAACTCATGGGCTCCAGAATTGAGGAACAAGGCCTTTGGATGGGGACAAGTTTAGGGAGCAGGGCTGGAGCAGGTGCCAGAGCCTGGGGAACCCTGGGATGCTCTGCCCTTGAGCCTCCTGCCAAGTGGCCTGCGTGTCTGGGGTGGAGCTTGCAGTTTTGGGGTAATGGGCTGAGAGCTTAGGGACCCTGAGTGCTTTCATCAGCACAGCCAGCTTGGGCAGCTGCATCCCCTGGAATGAGCTCCCCCTCCAACCTGGGAGAATCACACTCTTCAGAGGAGGGAGACTCAGAGGAGGGCCAGTCCAAAGGACTCGACATCTTGACTTTTAGCTCTGACCCAGGTCTGTGAGTTCAGCCATTAGCTTTCTCCTCCCCAGAGTAGGAGGCAGCCCTTCAGGGCTCTCTTGGAAGAGGCCTAGAACTTGCTGTGAGGAATCCCGGGACTTCCATCATCTCTCCTCCTCCAGGTTTTCTCGGGGTGGCAGCAAAAGCTCTAACTACTATTTCCAGCCTGGGCATCTGCCTTTTGGGAGGGATGTATACTTGGGAATTAGGGACAATGGGGTTTGGTTCCTGGCTTTCCAACTGACGACCGAGTGATTTGGGGCAGGTTATAGATCCTCTTTTGGAAGGCAGGAATGACAGTCCTCACCTTTGGGAGTTGTTCTGAGAGTCTCAGGGAGCAAGCAGTGCCAAGCACTTAGCATGACATTGTGCATAGAGTAGACATGCAATGACTGGTTTACTTACTGCTGCAGCACAATCAGTGCCCAGTAAATGTGATCTCCAGCTGTCCTCACTCCCGCTCTCCAGGTCAGTAAGGCCTCCGCAGCCACCTCTGCTCCTGGTCACTGGCACGGTAGGATTCTACATGTGAACATATCTCAGTGAGCCTGGCAGAACCCAGAGCTTATCAGTTGCTTTAGGAGAGGGCCACACAGGGCAGTGAGGCACTGCAAGGACACTGGACAGGGGCTGGGTATGTTTCTGAGCAGGTCTGGAAGCTCAGAAGTGCTGCCAGACCCCACCTGAGGGCCACCTGTTTGAGCACTGTTTTCAGGACCTTCAGAGCCTTCCAGAGCTTGATTCTTAGTATAAATCCCGGGTGGGGCTCCTAAGTCTTCCCACCACTCCAGGACTGTCTCTGAGGGTTCTGCCATGGCCCTAGTCTACCTGGATGGGACATCTGGCTGTCATCTGGTCTCATCTGGTCATCAGTCTTCTGGGTCACTGAACTGGAAGATGTCTCCTGGTAACAACACTGCTTGTGGCAATGGAATGAATATTTATATCCCCTAAATTCATTTGTTGAAATCCTAATCCCCAAGGTGATGCTATCAGAAATGTTCTTTTGGAGGTGACTAGATCATGAGAGCAGAGCCTGTACAAATGGGATTAGTGTCCTTAAATAAGAGGCCCCAGAGAGATCTCTCACCCCTTTCACACAGGAGGACATGGCCATCTATAAGCTAAGAAGCTGCCCTCATCTGACACAGAAATTGCTGGAGCCTTTATTATGAACTTCCCAGCCTCCAGGACTATGGGGAATAGATCTGTTTATAAGCCACTCAGTTTATGATATTTTGGTAGAGTAACCTGAATGGATTCAGGCAACTGCAGCTTCTGAATCGCCCTTGCTTGGTGAGTTTTAAGGGGAGTCAAAGGCTGACTCCCATTACAGACTGTAAAAATGCCAGCCACTTGCCGTACAGCCTCTCTTTCCTTGAGCCATTGTCCTGCGCTGTTGTTCAACAAATCAGACATAATTTCTCCTAACTGGTGCAAGGTAACAGGGCTGGTGGAGAGTCCTTTCTGGGATGGGCAGTTTGTACCAGAGTTCAAGGCCGGCTTGGGCTACAAAGTGAGTTCAAGGCCAGCCTGAACTACATAGTGAGACCCTGTCTCAAAAAATAGGGCGGGGGATGTAGCTTAGTGGCTAAAGCACCTGCCTGGCAGGCACAAGGTTATGAGTTCGATCCCTGGTACCAAAGAAAACAACAAAAAAAGAAAACAACAACCAAAAAACATTATTATTAATATTCAGATTCATGTAATCTTTCCTACAGACTATGACACCTAAAATGCAGTAGGTGAGGGAAAGTGTGTTCAGAATGGAGAGGGATGTTACTTAGCAAGGGGTTGAGTTGGGATTTGACCCTGGGCCATCCAGCTACATGGCTTTTCTCAACACCCAATCTATGGCACCAGGAATCCTCACAGAGCAGGGGGTCAAGCTGGGGCTCTACCTGGTTATACTGGAATTTGAGTATCTGGCTTGCATAAAAGAAAGAAAAGACATCAAGAAGCACAGGCCACCACTTAACCAGGCCTCCTCTCAGAAGGGAGGGGCTTTATTTTCCAGCATATATTTATATAGTGTTGAGATTTAAGAAAAAACTTCTAGCATTATTATTTTTTTTTTCCCACACTGGCGACAAAACCCAGGGCCCTGCACATGCCAGGCACACTCTACCACTGAGCTGCATTCCAACCCACTAGCTTTGCTTTTCAATTGTGGCTATATATGATATATATCATAAATTTGTCATTTAAGCCACATTTACACACCATTCACTGGCATTAATTTTGTTCACAAGGTTGTGCAACCAACACCACTACATATTTCTGAAATTTTTTCATCGCCCCAAACCAAAATCTCTGATCCACTAAGCTATTGTGCATAGGCAGTGCTGCTACCAATTTGGGTGCACACGGGTCTGTTGCAGTCTTTGCCTTCCATTCTGTTGGGTTTATATCCAGAAGTGGAATTGCTGGATCATGCGATAATTCTATGCTTAATTTTTTCCCCAATAAGTCATAACTTTGTTAGTGATAGAAACAGTACAGCCTTCAAATCAAGCTGCAGTGACCTTTTTGAAACACCAAAACAAGTCCTCTTTTCAGATATTCCATTGTTAGTTCCATAATAGCATTTACAATATCATTACTGTTGTTCTTCAGCGCTCGGGCCGTCTTTGCCCTTGACACATTTGCTGGTGGCATAACCAATTCTATGTCCTTAACTTCCACGCCTGTTTCTTCAACCTCTTCCTGTTCACTCTCCTCGTGGACAGTTGGAGTCTGTGTATTTTCTTGAATGTATGAGACAGCTTCACCTTGAACTTTGAATTTCTCAGCAGTTGCTAACTGTGCTTGCTGCGATAAATCCTCAATCTTGGCTTCCCCAAAACCTATGTAGGTATCTGAAGCTGGGCTCTTATAGACATCTGGTTTTGTGATGACAAAGAGGATATTCTTAGATTTCTGGGTAGTGACTCTAGTAACCCCTGTAACCTGCCACAGACCCAGTTTGGACATAATCTTCCTGCCTTCTCTTCACTCTGACTCTGTTTTGCTTTACTGACTGGTTCTTTGTAGATTTCAGCTGCTGCTGCCAGTTGGGCTTGTGTGGTTGCTTGTGTGGAATCTTGCTTCTCGAGCTCTGGTACTGATTCATCACTGTCAGAGTCTGTTCCAGACCCTGTCTCAACCTGGGACTGGGGCAACTCCTGCTCTGTAGCAGGCATGGTTTCTGTGGCTTCACTGGGCATTTTGTGCAGAGAACGCGGAACCAAGATGGTGGCAGAAAGAGAGTGAGTGAGTATGCTTAATTTTTTTTTAAGGAACCTTTTTTGTAGCAGCTGTATCATTTTATATTCCCAGCAGAAATGCACAAGGGCCCTATTTCTTCATGTCTTCTCTAACCCTCGTTATTTTCTGTTTTTGTTTTGTTGTGTTTTGAATGTTAACCACCTAGAGAGCATTACTTTTAAAACCAGGGAGAAGCTGGGTGTGGTGGCGCACGCCTTTAATCCCAGCACTTGGGAGGCTGAGGTAGGAGGAGCGTTGTGAGTTCGAGGCTGGCTTGGGCTACAACGTGAGCGCAAGGCCAGGCTGAACTACATAGTGCAACCCTGCCTCAAAAAACTAGGGCTGGGAGTTTGGCTCAGTGGCTTAAGCGCCTGTCTGGCAGGCGTGAGGCTGTGAGTTCGATCCCCAGTGCTGCAAAATAATAATAATAATAATAATAAATAAAAAAATAATAAAACCAGGGAGAAGTAAGTAAATATTCAGCTGAGCTCCTCCTGGATGCAGCCTGCCATGGGCAGGACTGAGGCATTTGCCCCCTGTGGGGGACTGTATGCTAGGAGTCTCCAAGCAGAGGTACTGTGCCAGGTGAGGTGCTGGTCACACCCCCATGCCTGCCACTCAAGCTCAAAGGTCAGCAGTCCTCTGAGAACACAGGTCACTGCCCCTGAGGTCTCCAGTGTCCCTACTGAGGGAGCCCATGGACCTCAGTGCTCTTGAGGGATTATCCAGCAGGATCAAGAGCAGCTCCTGCATGGTGACAGTGGGTTCTTCTGCCCTTACAATGGGACATCCTGTGCTCCCAGGACAGAAACAACAAGCTTGGTGTCAGCTGGGGACATCTATATCCCCATGTCTGGGAGAGTGCAGGGTGGGGTCTTGACTGCCCTTCCTTGTGATAACAAGTAGTTGACAATGGAGGGGACCTAGAGACCCCAGCAATGCTAGGTCAGGAAGGGAAGGTGTGAGCTGCTGGCCCTGAGACAGATTAGTGTTATGAGGATCACGGGATTCTGGAGGGAACTATCTCGTCTCTCTGCCCAGTTCCTTTGACATCACCTAATGAGTCATCACAACTGTAGACTGACAAGCTCTGGAGTGCAGGCTCTCCAATCATTTGTTCACCATTGTCTTTACAGAGTGTGGTAATAGCCTCCGAGATGGCCCCAGTGATCCTCATCTCTAGTATTCACATGCTGTGTGGTTCCTGTTGTACTGAGGACTGACCTTGTGAGCAATAATCTATTTTGTGCTGGGTTGTGGTGGCATTTGCCTGTAATCCCAGCTACTTGGGAAGCTGAGGCAGGAAGACTGCAAATTCAAGGCCAGCCTGGGTAACTTAACAACTTAGTGAGAACCTGTCTAAAAATTAAATTAAATTAAATAATTAAAAATTGGTCTTGGAGTGTAGCTCAGTGGTACAGCAGCCCTGGATTAATTCCCTGGCACTGAAAAAAAAAATTGCCACTGTGGCAGTCATGGTATGTTCTCCCTGTGGAGAGGCTCCGCTGGGGAGTAACAGAGCTCAGTTCCTCAGTAGCTGACACCAGCCTGCCAGCCTGGTAGTGATCCGCCTTGGAAAAAGATCTCCCTCCTCAGCCAAGCCTTCAGGTAACAGTAGCTCCAGGCAACATCCTGTTTGCAACCTAACAGATGGAACTGAAAATACACAGCTGAGCACCTGGCCTCCAGACACTGTGAGAGATCATGAATATTTATTGTTATTCTAAGGCACCAAGTTTTGGGGTGATTTATTATGCAGCAAAAGCTAACTTATACAATGAGCTATAGAGTATCTTGAGAAAGAGGAGGCCATTCATAATCCCGATACAGGTGCACTACGAGCCAGCAGCTCTACTACAACTCCTTGATGTTTTGAGGATCCGGTGGGATGAATCATATTGGAATTCACCTCTCCCCACTACCAGCTATGACTAGGATCCTCAGTCTGGCTAAATTAGTAGTCACTGGTCCGTCTGCTTTCTAGCTTCTAAAATTTTGCTGTGGATCTTTTTTTCTATGGGGACTTCACCATACGAGTGTTTCAGAAAAGAGTGTAATTAGACACATACATTCGATCTGCCGCATGTGTCTGGAAGAGCACAGAAGTAGTCTGCACAGGTGGGTGAGGGCTGCGAGGTTCACCAGTCCTCTGAATCCCGAGCCACCAGGCCCATGCGCCAGGGAAGTCTCTGTGTTATGGCAGAGGGTTTGCGGATAGGAATGTGCTTGTCCAGAAAGACATTCTTCCACTTAGTCATTTTAAAGAAGTAACATAGAATGTATGCTATTAGCTATAAGGGTAGTTATTGCAGTATTATTTATAACTTAAAAATGAGAAAAGTAGGGCCGGGGATATAGCTCAGTGGCACAGCGCCTGCCTGGCAATTGTGAGGTCATGAGTTTGATTCCCAGTACTCAAAAAAAAAAAAAAAAAAAAAAAAAAAAAAAAAAAAAAAAAAAAAAAAAAAAAAAAAAGAAAAGAAAACAGAAAAAATTATACAAGAGGAGGACATTGTTACATAAACTACAAGATATTCATATTAGCATTCATTAAAAGTATAAAGTGAATGAAAATTTATTGATGTGAATGTGTACATATGACATACCCTTTAAATGATAATGCAGGTTTCTGAACCATATGATCCGATAAAAATAAATTTGTAAAAAACATATAAATGTATGCTGTCAGGATTGTGGTGCATACCTGTGATCTCAGTATTTTAGGGGACAGAAGCAGGAGGATACCAAGTTCAAGTCCAGCCTAGGCAACTTAGTGACTTTGTAAGACACTGTCTTTTTTTTTTTTTTTTTTTTTTTTCCGGCACTTGAGATCGAACTCACAGCCTTGCGCCTGCCAGACAGGCGCTTATGCCACTGAGCCAAACTCCTGGCCCTAGTTTTTTGAGGCAGGGTTGCACTATGTAGCTCAGGCCGGCCTTGTGCTCACATTGTAGCCCAAGCCAGCCTCGAACTCACAACCCTCCTCCTACCTGGGCCTCCCCAGTGCTGGGATTAAAGGCGTGCGCCACCATGCTCGGCTTCCTAAAACACTGTCTTTAAAAAAAAAAAAA